>JAMKCH010063429.1:0-23463 GCA_023653785.1 Ophioderma brevispina
TTCGTTTTGTTTCGTCAAATATAATAACCAGGTGAGATGAAGCAATACCTGCACTAGGTGCATCAGATGCCACCTCATTGTAATCAATTTTTTTGAACCTAGTCTTAAATGTGCCACTTGTCAAATAATAACCTCCACCAAATTAAAAGTCAGTCAGATGTCGGCAAGGGGGCCACCATGAGCTTTAAAGTTTGTAACAAAGTCAATAGGATGTTTGATGTTTTTTGACAAAACCACACAAAAAAAACATGATGATCCGATATCGCGTGTTGGATTTGGCCAGAAATCCTCAAGAAGTTTATTATGAGGCTTGGTGGTAAAACAATTTTCCCCAACAAAATACAAAAAAGGTAATCCTCAAGGCCAGAAAAAATAATTTTATTAAAATTAATTTCAGTGGAGGCAAGCAATACCAGAATAAACAACAACATGACCCAGATACGCTTGTAGCTATGTTATACTGAGGTTCTTTAGGGACAGTGTATTGTTGTAAAGTCAAGCCTTCATAGATAGTTACATAATCAATACTCTATTTACAAAGAGTTATTCTACTATTGAAAAGAAATGCACACCTGGCTTTCCCATGTGATAAAGGATGAGGACAATAGAGTTTGCTGCTATTATGCCCAGTACCATTTACAGACTATTGATATATTATGTAATGGTTAAGGTTTATATAGGCTTGAACATTACAACAATACACTGTCCTTCAAATAACTTACAAAGTTCTGGTATGGGTCATGTTTGGCCTATTCAGTGTAATGCCTTGGACTCCACTGGCGAAATAAATTTAGTAATGAAAAATATATTTTCTGCCAATGAGGAGGTTGAGTGGTACTTCTTGGAAAAATTGTTTGCCTAACCTTATAAAGTAAATCTTGGAGAATTATGACCAAAATAACACAGGGACGCTACTTTTTTGGAGTTTTGATCAAAAAAAAACAACCAAACCATCCTATTGACTTTGTTGTACCAAAATTTAGCCCATGTATTGGGCCCTACATCCCGAAGGAATTTAATTTGGTGGAGGTTATTATGTTGACAAGTGGCACAGTTAAGACTAGGTTCAAGAAAAATTGATTGACATGAGGGGCATCTGATGCACCCTAACCTACACATACTGTTACCTATGTACAATTTTACTCTGTTATTTGTGGTTTGATCTCATTTTCCTTCGGGATCAGACATAACCTAAATGAGGAAAGTTGCGATGTCAGCAGTGTTGGGACTTGTGTGCCATTATAAATATAATTTTAGGTACACTTTGAGGTTGGTAAAAAGGCAATTACAGGGGGTCTCTGCAATATAGTGTAAAGTTAATTGGATCTGGCAAAAAAGAAATCATGCGTACCATACTAAAATGGCATAAAAAATACAGAGAGGCTTGTAAATGAGTGTTTTTCAGAAGTAAAATTGCCCACAGCGCCCGCGCCTGTGATCCTTGAAGAACGTTCATCCTCACCATAATTTGCTGATGCATATGCAGCTTAACAAACAGGAATATATAGGACCGATCTGTTAATTTAAAACATTTTAGGTTATTTAGAGGTTTGGGGGTTGTTTTTACTGCTTTTGATGTCATTTTCTTGTTCTAATCAGTTTGCCATAAGAATTTCAGTTCGGCTTTTTTACAGTCCATAATCCATTCCGACTGTATTATTCGAGGAGATGTGGCACCGTGAGGATTTGAAGACATTGTGTAATTGGACAGAGGACTGTCATAGACCATCCTTCAGAAATTTAGGCAAAGGGTAAGGTTCACTTTGATGCCACAACCAGAGCCGTGCTTACATCATGTAGGTGCTCCATGTGAAATCAGTGTGATCATAGAGTAACATAACAGCACTAGAGGTACTGCTTAGGTACTCGTAGCATACTAGTATTACTACATACAAGTAAGGGATGTCCTAAGAAGGACACAGTTCCGTTGTGTACTCTGAATCAGTAATCAAGTCATATCACTATAAACAAATCATCTGAAAAAAAATGGCTGAAACCTGAACTTAACACTGAAAAAAGTAATGCTGAAGTAATCACAGAAAATGTGACCCCCATTTTCAGTGGGAGTAAGTGATTTCATGGCAATTAATGTCCAAGTTATTGCAACTATAATCACACTGAAGCTAGCTAATCACACTGAAATGTTCACATTTTTCGTGGTTTTGGTTTATCACATACCCCAACTACCACAACTCTTGGGGTTTCTGTACTAGCAAGTATTACTTAAAGTTCTACAGAATTATAATTGTGTGTAATTTTGTGGTCCCCTAACACTCCAAAGCTACAAATACCAACCGTGCTATCATTGTGGCTTGTTGGTCTTCATATTTGCACACTGTATGTTTTGCAAGGGAACAGATATCCTTTGAAGATAAGGGAATGGTGCCATAAGAGTAGTGTGAGATCGTGATTCTGTCTGGGAGCCCGAAGTGGTGTCTGAGCGAAATGAGATGGGGATTCTGAGGAGGACGAGAGAGAGAGCCTGTGTGGGGTGAAGTGATGGATTGGATGAAGACTGAGACTTGATCAGATGTTGGGTTTGGAAAGGCATGTACGGTTGGCAACTGCGAATAGTGTACGTTTCGTATGCATGGGCATGTGTTGGGAAGGATGATGAGTCGTGCCTTAAGAAGGCCTTGAGTTTGAGGTGGGAGGTTCGATGGAGGAGGGGACGTCCCAGAAGACATATGAATCAGTGGAGGATGCAGAGTACGAAGGTCGGTGATGATGGAGGATGCATTGAATCGGGTGAAGTGAAGGAAGGCGGTGCTGCCATGGTAGGGTGAATCCGGCCACCCCGTTCACGGGGACAAACGGGATTTAAAACTTGATTTACTACTACTTACTCATTCTCATTGATTGAAAAATATTCATTTGTTTTTCATTTTAGCAATGAAAATAGGTGTTTTTGTTAATTTTTTATTTTTTTTCCTTTTTTTATCATGTTTGTCTTTTTAATCATTTTTTGGTCATTTATTTTTTTTATTTTTTGAGTTTTTTTGTATTTCCATTTCCTCTATCTTCACATGAAATGAAAAATTTTTCGCCTGGGTCTAAGAAAAAAGTGTGCCCGGGCCAAATCCAAAATGGCCGCCATTTTCCCCCCCAAAATCACTTTTTCACATAACTTTTGTCATTTTGTGGTGTTTTTTAACTTGTGTTGTGGTCCTCTAACCCTATGTTTTTTTTTTGTGGTCAAGCACTCTGTTAATGCATCTAAAAATAGCTTAAAGCCATCAGTGTAGAGTGAGCCCCTGTTTTGACAATAATTCTGCTATTTACCTTACTTAGCAATTTTTCGAAGAATGTCCTCATTTCTTTGGCATTGCTTAAGACAAAATGTGGCTTTCAAGTTTCTACTAGAGAAGTTCCAGGTTCCTGCATAACTGGCACAATCGTTGCTCCTATAGTGTACTGATTCATCCTGTGGTCCTCTGCCAGATTTCAATCTCCGGAACCATCACCTTCAGTGTGTCCACTCAGAATTCCTTCCCCATTGTCCATTCAAGTAGAAACCCAATGGTACCATCTTTTGGTGTCCATAACACAACCTTCTTCGCAAATAACAGCAAGGAGTGGTTAGGTTGGAAACATAGGTTCTTGAGAGTGAGACATTCCAGTCCCCTGCTTCTTTGGCACCCTTCACTGTTTCCAGTATTTCCTTCTCACATTGAAATAACATTTGCTCCTTGTTTGACAACATCTCAACAAGCACAAATACGGTTTCCTCATCTCTCTTTTTTTTTTTGGATCTTTTGTTGACCTTTTACAGATCTCCTGTGGACTTCTGCATCACGTTGATGGGCCGACCTCTGGATAATAGGGAAGGGTGTCACGATTACCTAGAGACGCAGTTTAATTCCCCAGAAAAGGCATCCTTAAAAAAAAGTATCTTATTTCACGGAATGATGTTAATGATGTGGGAAGAGATACTTAGAACCATGTATGATTTTTTATAGAATATAGGGCCATGTGAGGGTATGAGGGTGAAAAAAAAAACGCTGACTGAGGTCTGTTTTTTTTTTTTGTAAAGTTCCTGCTTTTGAGTGTAAGTGCAAAATAGAAGATGATTAGAATAGGTTGTGAATTATATCACTAGTGTTGAATGTTTTAAGCAGGCATAAACCTGGCATTTTGGAAATCGGGTGCTCTGAAAGAGCTATTTCTGTAGTTTCTATAGGCCTACTTGGCATTTGTGAGTCTGTTGGAAGTAGTTTTTCTGGTTTTATAGGTTTTATTTTTCAGACAAGCATTTTAAATTAGTTTTTTCAGATGCAAACAAGAAAGGAACCCAGTCCACGATTGTTTTTTTCAATGGGCAGCCAGGTTAGTGGCTATAACCTATGTGGGTACAGATATGAAGTTTCAAGGTCATTTCCACGGTTTATGTGGGGCCAGCGTTTACTGTGGGCTTGTCTTGGTAAACCTAACCCTAGCCAACTAATCTCACTAAAACTCACTGTGTTAATTGAGACAAAAATGCCCACTAAGTCCAGAATGTAGAGATGACGTCATCAAACCAAGACTCATATGGCACCAATCGGCTGGCCGGCCAGCTACACAAACCCCGGGCCGTAGCGTGTTTATCCCTGGTCATTGGCTGGGCCCGAAGGGCCTGGTTCGAACCCACCCGAATTTGCGACTTTTTCTTGTTCCCCTTTCCCCCTCACTCCTTCATTTCCTCCCGGGAGATCAGTGTAGGGTTATAGTTGTCGGTATATTTTTTTTGTTGTCATTAAAGTGATTACCTTGGTATTGGGTGTGGTATCATTATGTGCAGGCCTACAAATCCCTGGGACCAGCGTGCGGGACCCGCCTTCAGAAAATTTAAGCGTGAGCCTTTTTTTCAAATTATAATTTCCTCAGAGTGTCTTCATCCTCATGATTTTGACCAAGAAACCTTCTAGCAATCATCACTCGGTGTCCCAGGTTTATCAAAGTTATCATTATGTACCCATGGTAAAATGATCGTTCTACCTCACTTTCTCCAGACTTGAAAAATAGTCGCATTCTGTATTTAATTTCAGAAATAGACCACTACAAATGTGTTAAAATCAATAGATAGCTCATGCAGTACCAGAGAATACCCCAGGAAGTACCCCTACATTTCAACTGACAAGGGGGTATTCTAGTTCGAGTTGTTTGCACTGCTGTGGGTCAGTCTTTGGGTAGCCAGCCTGTTTACAATTTTTTGGAAAATGTGAAAATATGCAAAATTAGGCCTTTTCTATAAAATCGTACGTGGTTCTAATTATCTCTCACACATAGTGACTGCCTTTTTCTTGGGAGAATTTAACTTCGTCTCCTTGTGTAATCGTTGAATACAGCTCACCCCCCCCCATTATATCGGGCAAAAATGACAAAAATGGTGCCTTAATTCAATAGCGCATAATTACAGTACTTTTAAAATTTTAACTGCATAATGGAATCTTTGACACCCAAAAACATAGGGTTAACACCAAAACTACACAAAGAGACCCACAAGAACGGAGTTTAATATGGCCAAAAATGTGATTTTTTTTGTCAGGGAAAACGGAGGCCATTTTGGATGTTTGGCCCGCCTCGCGCCTTTTTCTTAGACCCAGTCTAAAATTTTGGTCATTTCATGTTGAATAGATTAAAAGGGAATACAAAAAACTGTTGCAAAATAAAACAACAAAAAAATCACCCCCTCCATTTTAATAGCCCCTCTAATTCTTCTATGTATAACCTGTTTTCTTCAGAGTGGCTTTCTTTTCTTCCCTTTACACAATTGTGACCATTTATACATTGGAGAGGAGTGTGGTGAATGCATCACAGGTTGGGTCTCGTTTGTCCCATATTGGAAGAACTGTGTTTATAGTAACGTTCTAAATAAGACATTTTAGGAGATTTACTTAACTCATATTTTCATGTGGTTGCTATTAGGACAGTTGTCCAAATAATTACTGTACATAGCTTCAATACAAGTTTTTATAAATAGCATCAACCATGATAAGATAGCTGCACTGAATATTCAAGACCACGATATTTTTCTTAACTCATACAGTAAAAGATTTTATCAACATCATACTTAACATTTTCGCAAATTTTTACTGAAATTGTTAAGTATAATTGAGTCGTACATGATGAATTTGAAGATTTTGTAATGATGTGCAGAGGGCTCATAGGTATTATTGCTTTTGTCCACAGCATGCATGTTCTTTTCCAATTCCGAAGTGCTATAGATTTGTATTTTTCTCAGACAGTTCACACACACACCCCGTGCTGCGGCGCCTTCACTACACATGTTTGCCGCTGCTTGACCAATTATGCATCGTGTTGCTGTGTGTTATCCCTGCCCGTTAGTGCACCTTACCTGGCTTATGTTCGAGTTCCTGTACTATATTACTATACTTACTAAAAAAATAGTAGTGTTAAAGACAACTATCGTGATTTGAAAATATTTGAATTTCAGCCAGGAATCCGCTTTCAAAAGTGAAGGATAAGTCTGTAGAATTGCCTTAAGTTTAACTTTTCCAGCTGTAGATTGCCAGAACAGGAAGAAAAAACGGCAGTGTTTCAAGATACATTCTTCCAATTCAAAAACGGGTTTTAGTAATGTCCGTCGACAATACTGACTACAATCTCCGATCCTGTCCTTATTTAGGTTGCTTCTGGTCCTTATCATTTACAGGGTATGTTAGGATACCTGTACTTTTACAATACATGCACAATCGAGTTTGATGATTTTTTCGTTGCCTGATTTAATCAAATCACTGATAGTGTCTTTAACTGACTGACAATCAGAGAGCAATGACCAGATGCATACTTTGCCAACTCGGTTTATTTTGTATTTTTTTTTTAAGGGCCGACGAGTGTTTTTGAAGGACTGGTTGGTGCATAGCCGATAATACATACTTGCCCCCTAAACCGGTAGTGCCGCCATTCACAGTGTACTCGGGATCACCAGGTACTTAATTTGTTTCTTCTGTACAAACTGTAATCAATTCCATTTTAAGGTGTTTTGTCATTATGTCATGATGTCGGCCAAATCAAGTTGCTCTTGTTCTATTTTTATAGCCATTCTATACATACAAAATGATCCCACTAGTGCATTTTGTGTGTTCAAAAAGGCCTGAAGACACCCCTATTGCCACATGCGCCCATGCCTAGTAGCGGTCTCATGCTAGCATCGGTACGACCAACCATATGACGTCACCGGCGTCCAGAATCCTTTGCTCTTTTTGTGTCTCATTGGGGCACCATGTGACAATTTTAATGGGATAATTAAACATAATACTTTCCCCTTTATCGTCGATATGGCGATTTGTTTATGTATATCATATCTGATAACATCTACCTCTACTACGGTCGTCAAGGTTTTGATGATGTGTTGGTGCGTTTTTAGATGTTTTGCTCTTTAATACCGGAATTCGAGAGTTTGCTAAGAGTGGATTCGGAAGATTCTAAGGAGTGGAATTCGGAAGCTGTTAACAAAGTTCATATATATATTATGTATTAACCCTTCACATGGTTGCCCCCGCGAGCCCTCAGGCCATTTGTTTCGCGCCTGCTCGTACTGCGGGTGTTAAGTGGGCTATTCCTTGGGCCAGGTTGAGTCCCCCCCCCCTATGTAAGTCCACACCTATATCGCCAGGGCATGTTTTCTGGAAATGTCCCTGTCTCGTGTCTTCTCCCTTGCAGCTTTATATTATATTATTATTTTTATTTTTCGCCCTTTTCTATAGCCTCGCGGTGCAAACATGTCATTTGTGTTCCGCAGCGTACTACATCTTGTGCGATGAAATCTCAAAATTTTTTTCTCAAATTTTTTTTTTTTGGGGGGGGGTCCCTGTGTCTTCTGTCGTCCGTCCTGTCTCCTTGGCCTTATTCTGCTCTACCCTTTTAGAACTCCCGATTCTCGGGTGCGTGTCATCCTATCGTATCTAACCGTACAAGTATGTTTTTACTTTGATGTTGCAGAATGATGGAACCATTTCAAAGATGTTCTGGATGATAGTTCCACCTAGCATGCCAAGACAAAGACCCGCATGAATTGTGTAAAGTGCAGAAGGTCTGTTCAGAGAAAAACCTTGTAATATACACAAAGGTAGACTGGATTTGATATCCAGAAATTTCTTGGTGAAATTGGACGTATGTAAGAAGTTAAAGAGACCAGGCCAAGGCTAATACGGCTCCATCTCCGTTCAGGGCATCTCCCTCCATGTCCGTTCACACGTTGAAGCTTCTAACTCACCACTCAACCTAACTACTTCAAGAGCATCATTATACCTTTGAACTGCTACTCAGACGTTTTATCTTACGGTTGCTACAGAGCTAGGCTATTAGACAGTTTAAAGGCAAGTTTGTCTAGCCACCTTTGCAGTGTATGATAGGGCCGTTATTTATGTGCATCCGAGTGGATTAAGTGAGTACTTTCGACTGCTGTCTATCCACTCCCTCCATTCATGGTGAATTGGACGATTATCACGGTTGAGTAGCCGACGGTGCCGTCTTGCTATAGGATATCGGGTCAAAAGAACTCCAAAGACCTTTGCCCTCGTTGTCTGTGTTTGGGATCAGCGGAAGTGAAGAAAATTGGGTTTGGCGGCCTGGGGTCTCGTCCATTCTTCGAGTGCCGAAGCGTGATTCAGGGGAATGTGTGGGGAGAGAGGGTGGATAGAACAACGCGGGATGAGAGTCAGGAGGCGTGGAAAGGAGAGAAGAGGGGGTAACGGCCAAAACAGACTGAAAAAAATAAATTGGGAACCGAAGATAACCGAGCGATTAATCATGGGTAAGACAGGTTGATAAAAACTCAAATTAAAGGTGGGTCTAAGGTTGGAGAAGAGAAGGCTAGCGCAGAAGGAAGTGACAGGTAGGGGGCCAGAAAGGGAAAGCGGTGCGTGAGCAAATTGGGCTGAGAAGGGAACGAGCAGGAAAAGAAGGGCGAGTAAGAAAAAAACACCGTGCGGGAAGGTTGAACAAAGACCGTAAGAGACAAGAAGTGGAGAGGATGGAAGGAGGGGGGCAAAAGATGGTGGGATGAAGAGAATTCCAAGCTGTCGTTCGTCCGTTGAGAAATAGGCCTTCTAATATGATGCAGCACTCCAGGAAGACGAGAGGTAAAGGCAGAGCGATCAAGTGGATAAGAGGTATGCAAGGAGAAAGAGCGGTTACCGGGTGGAGGGGAGGAATAGTTCTCCCCTGGCGTGGAAATCCACAGCTTCCGGCTCCTAGAAGAGAGGGAGAAAGGTGACGGGGGGTAGAGAAATGGGTGAAGAGAAATATAATCAAGACGGAAGAGCGGGAGAAGCTAAGAAGCGCGACAGGATGGGGGAATATGTAAAGAAAGTGTATTACGTCCGTTGCCCGCCCTAAAAATGAGACGAGCGGTCCGGTTTCTCCCTAGAAGCGATACTATGACTAAAAATGGAACAAGGAAGGGTCCTAAGGAGGGGTCGAGAGGAGAAGAAGTCAGGGTGTAGATGGGACGTAGTGCTGAGGCCTAGTAGTGTATGTCGAAAGTCATGTCAGAGAGGTATTTGATTAAGTGGACGGTAAGGCGCTAACGTGACATATCACATTTGTGGTGGAGTGGGGTGCGATATATCCACGCCGCTGCTAATCCGCCGCCCTCCTGATAAAAGGTGAAAAATAGTCCACCGGCAGTCCGTATTGCATTTGATTAAGAACTGAGGCCGACTCCCGTGGCGGCGTGGATGAAGCTCATCGGCCTTTGTTAAGACTATTGATGCGGTATGGTTATGATTCACCTAACCCGACCCGGTTCGTTTTGGGCCGACCGACGGCCAAATGCAACGAAGGGCAATCTATTTTTAGTTTTACCGCCCGAGATGCAACGAGAGCCAAGTTTGCGTTTCATTGCATCTCGGTCGTTTTCCCGGCACAGGAAAAGTAGCGTAAAGTCAATACGGCCCATATGCAACGAAAAAATCTCGTCAATTTTTCCCTGAAAGACGGCCCAGATGCAACGAAACATCGCGTCATTTTCCCAAAAGACGGCACAGATGCAACTAAAACATGGCGCTATTTTCGCGGAAAACGTCCCAGATGCAACTAGAACTCGCGTGCGAATGCACTAAAAACGGTAAAATAATAAATAAATAAATAAATAAATATGATGCGTCCTGCACACATGATCTGCATTATTTGTAGCTTATAGTTCGCCAGTCGTGAGTGGCGCTATTACGCTACATCATAGTCGTGCGTGGCGTTATTATGCCTACGTCTGGCTTCGGTTTACGTCTGAAGCGTTTATGCATAATTAAAAATAGCTTATCGAAATGGGTGTCGCTATTACTATCCTGAAATCGAAATTGTTCATGTGCATTTGTACACAGTGTCCACCCGCGCCTGATGAAAAGCAGTGCGCCTTCTGCGGACAAACCGTCCCGAATGCCAGTGAAAAGCATCGCATTCAGTCCCGGGAATGACGTCCAAATGCACGAAAAACAAACGCGTCATTTTCCCGGAAGAAACGGCCCATTGCAACGAAAAACACAATCGCATCATTTTCCCGGAAGACGGCCCAAATGCAACGAAAAACATCGCGCATTTTCCGGTAATACGGCCCAGATGCAATGAGGGCCAATGAGTCATTTGCGCGACAAAAAATAGTTGTTGACGGCGAGAATTCCACGAGAAAACATTTTTACCCGAGACACGGTACCACCGACTTTTCGGTTGCTCTCTTGCCTCTGGGCCGTGTTAGGGTTAACGGTACCGGTGGTACTGTAAGTCTGGCGGCTTTTCTGGCGGCGGGTGCCCGTATGTGATGATGTTTATAGAAGTAATTTATGAGTATGGTGGACAAAATAATTTTATAATCCTCTAACGGCTTCATTGACTGCCGTGTATTACATACCGTAGCTATGACTCATTATTGCGGCAGGAGCCGCCGATGTTACCGATAGTATAAAACCGACGGGTCCTGATTTTTATGGTCAGAGGAATCAATGAGACTTGTATGGTGATGGCGGAGTGAGATATTCTTTCAATGAAGACAAGAGTTTTTTTTCCCTCCTTGGCTTCGCAGGAATTAGTGTTGTTCATGCAGAGGTGTATTAAGATTAGGGAATTTTAATTCTCCTCTTGTCCCTTCCAAGACTACAGTGGTTTCCAGTCCGGTCCACCATCCTTCCACTATTTAACTTCGGGCCGTCTCCGTGTTTCTCCGGGTGTGAATTATCCAACCAAGTTCCTACCGCTCGATTCACCGTCGGCGGCCGCCATCCGTAGAGTTCTTCTTCGGATTCAAATTATACTACTACTAACTACCTCCACTCTGCAACCTTCGTGTCTTCGCCTATCGTCTTCACGGCATGGTCCAGAAGAAGTTCTTCTTCTCATCTGTATATTCATCTGGAACTAGGAAGGATAAGGATCAATCTACTATATCTTCTAACATCGCTCCCCCCTTCAGGGGTTCGCAGTCCAACTATTAACTCACGTCTTCCAGTGATTAGTCTCCGTAGACATCGATCTCTGAAGAAGTTCGAATTTTGACGCATGATGATAGATAGTCTTCTTTCTTCAAGAGGCTTTCCCAGGCTCACTGCCGACGTTCTCCCGGACCAGTGATACTCAAGGTTTATAATACTTTCTACTTCTCCTCGGACGCCTACAAAGTCTCACACCAGTGTTGAATAGTCATTAATTCTCCTAGAATCCATGACTATTGAAGATCTAGAGGCTCTCCTTCAGGTAGTTCTTCGCGTCTAGGATCTAGTTCTTTGATCGTAAGGATTCTTCCGGTTCAAGACATAGTGGAATTCTTCTCATAAGACTATTAGACCAAGTTCTGATCATGTAGACAAGAAGACAGTAAGGCTTCTCCTCAACGTTTTCAACTTAAACAGACAGCTTTCCTCTAGATAGATGACTTGCCTCGTATTAAGATTCCTCAGTTAAAGATCTCTAATTGAACTAGTCAGTCATTAATTATGTTTCAGCCTAAAGCGGATGATTTCTACAAGTCTAAGTTAGAAACTATAACCTGTTGAATAGGGGAGTCTGTTTCACACCACCATGGTGTACTGAATCTTGAAGTTGTTACGTCTGATTACGTTGATAGGGATCTATCCAGGGACTATCCGCTCATGACTCTTACAAGTGATTCATCGTATCAAAGAACCATCCTTCGATGTCCAGGCCTATGATACAGTCGAAGTTAAGATCATTAGGCTCCCTCAACCAATCCCCGGCTTGATGCTATACTTCCGCTCATTGCACATCTAATCATGGCACTCCTCTAAACGCACTGGTGATAGCTTGGTAGAGGCTCTGATCTGATTGATTGAGGATACGAAATTAATAAGATTTCCCAGATTTTTGATCTCCTTATCCGATCGACTCCTTCCTGACGGAAGATTTCGAAGACCTACAGTACCCATATCGGCCCATGTTGCTACGGTGGGTCCTCTTTGTACGGGGGTCCTTTGTGGTTAATCGAGGTTGAAATGTTGATCTGCCTATTTCTGAAGACTCCCCTTCTCAGATGGATGCCTGAGTCCTTTTCCCCACCATTGAGGAATATTTTGAATTCTTCTCATCTCCGTATGGTCCCGACCATGCTGGATCAGAATGAAGTCGGATGAGTAAATCTTAATACGCAATCCAAGACCATGCCCACCAGCCGTTGTTCGAAGGCGGTTCTCTAGAAACATAACAACCTGCCATAGAAGTGATTCTTGAATGAAGGCAAGGATGTTGATCTTAGATTTTTGGTAACAGATGCCCTTATTGTATGTGGAAACTTCGATTGTAGCCTTGTCCTTAGCATCCTTATTTGCTTTATTGAGTCTATTGTATAGCTTTCTAGTGGACGCCATTGAGAGATGTCTTAACTGGTGAGAGGTCTTCATCAATCACGTTTCTACTGAGCCTTTTACAAAGATTGCTTACCAGTAGTTGGCTCTGGGACTGAGAAGCAGTGACGCTTGAATTTTAACCGCCAAAGAATTCCTGAATGCTCCTGAAAGGTAAAGATCTTTTTGGGCAGACAGTTGTCTACTTTAGCCTCTTCTAGAAGAGAACGAGTTAGCTGCTGATCAAGTGGCCAAAGTCTACAAGACCAGAGGTTCTCCAGATTTAGGAACCGGATAATACAGACCTTACGATTAGCTTTCACAGAAAGACTTTCGCTCCTGTTATTCTCATACCTTCAAAGAACAGAGGTTCCTTCCGAAGTCGGGCTACGACTCTAAGAGGACAGAATCCAACTATTGAGGCCTAGAAGTAGCGGACTTTTTCTTTCTTCCTACTCCAGAGTAGAGGCGCCGGACGTGGCGCGAGTAGGAGAGAAGATACAATTGACTCTACCTACCTATGACGGCCAGTGGAGGGGCAATCAAGTTTATTCCTCCCGCGTGGCGTGTCGATAACCTCGTATTTGGTTCTTCAAACAACTTCAGAAGATTACCATTTGCGGTTAACCGCTGATGAAAGTCAGTTTTTTGCTCTAACGCCTATCCAGAAGAGAATAAAGGCTATGATTTTGAAAAACGTAAGTAGGATTGTTAGGAAAAATCTAATTTTTCAATAAGAAGTATATGGGAGGATTCTATTTTCGTTTTCTTCCTACCATTGAAGAAACAGGAGCCTCAGACCGTTCAAATCTACGCCCTCTGAACAGATATAATCGTCCGAAGCTTTTCAGATTGGTTTTCTTTCAGCTGTCATCAAAGAGTTGAGGAAGGGCTGTTTTGATGCGACATTGGATTTAAAGACGCCTACCTTCATGTTCCGTTTTTCCTCATCAAAGGTAGCTTCGCTACAGTTTAGACAACCAGTCCTTACCTATTTCGGCTCTGCATTCGGACTTTCTACTGCTTTCTACTGCTCTCCTACCTTTACAAGACTTGAAGACAGTGGCAAAACATCTTAGAATGATTGTATCCAATATCTTATCTGTCTCGATGATTGGTTGTTGGTAGCTTCAAGCTATCGGTCTGAGAAGTCAGTTCTACTTTTCGTTTATGAAGAAGGGAAAGAGCTGGTTTTTGGATAAACCTGAGAAATCTAATCTCATCTCAAGTCCGAGCCGGAGTTTTTAGCAGCTATTCTGGACTTGAAGAAACAAAGTTTTCCTACGAAAGGAATCACAAAACTGTGAGATAGTACTTCTCATTCTGAAGATGAATTTACTCCTGCTCATCTATTGCTCGCTGCTTAGGAATGCTGCAAGCCTTAATTAGACGCTTTACCCTTCTGCAGTTTGTGATGAGACTGCTCCAGTTACACCTTCGGATTTACTACAGAGACTAACGTCACGATCTACACCATCTAGTTTCATTAAGTCAAAGATCGTGTAGCATTTACGATGCTTATGCAACACAAGAATCTTATTGTGGGAAAGAGGGTCCACGAGATACCCCTCCGAGTTATTTCCAACGACAGGATCTTTCGAAGAAGGTTGGGAAGTATGCATTAGATCCCACAAAATAAAGGGAGTATGGTCGCATGATTATAAGGAATCTCCATATGTTATTTACCTAATTTACTAACGGTCTAACACGCTCTTAAAGAGATTCAACGATATTTCTGGAAGTCAGTGAAAATCAGATCAGACAATTCCACTGGAGGGTGAGATTGGGATGATAGAGCCGGATTGGGGGTAGTTGGCCTATATCACCACCAAGAGAAACAAGGTTTCCTCCGCCTCTGCATTGCAACCATCCGCCCCCTCACTGTTGGTGCCAGTATCATTCAACTACCCTCAAGGCGGAACATCTGCCGAGAGTTATCACTGTCTAGAAGACAGTTTTTCCTAAGGAAAATCAGCCATATGATAGCTTATTCGGTATCAACTGTGGTGTGGCATCTCCACAGCCGTGTATGCCAGATGATTGTGTCAAAGACTTTACCAGGCCCATAGTAGATCTGTTTGCAAATACCAAGATTACCTACCAGCTCCCAACAAATTCTAACCAAATTACTGCACTCAGGGTCAAGTAAGATACTGCTTGTAGAGCCCCGTTTTGGCCACGTCATTTGTGTTTTTAAAGACTTGGTCAGCTTGTTGGAAGACCATCGCAAGACTGATTCCTTTAAGGCAAAATCTGTTGTGGACGGAAGAAACAAAAGATTGTCGCTCAAAGGTTAACTCTCGACACTGTCTGGTGTGGCCTCTCTCTCAGTCAGCTCGCCTCAAAGCAAAGTTTTTTTCAGAAGAACTGCCTCCCTGGCAGCGGGAGCAAGAGGAAGCCAACCTCCACTATTTTTCATAGTATACTTCGACGCTTCAACGTCGGATGCAAAAAACACAAGGTGATCCGCATTCTGCCTCTATTTGAGACGTGGCTAAATGTCGTGTATTTTGCTATTAGCTTGCATAGCGGCTAGAGCGTCGTCTGCTGTCAAATTTTTACCATCACTACACACACTTGTCTCTGTATGTGAAGCTGCTTTTACCGTGGACCTTTCACCCCTGTAAATCTCTGCTACCAAATGGCTGATGGAACGGTTTTGCTTTTTCAGTGAAGTGTTGTCACCGAGTGAAGTTCCACCTACAGTCTGCAAAACGAATCTATAAATAGTGGTACAAAATACGCGTGTATATAATTGTTAACTTCCTTCAGTACGTCACCGACGAACCGTTTGAACCATTGGACAAGCCCCTCTTCTCGATTTAACTAGAAAGACAGCATTCCTTCTGATGGCTGCATCTACCAAACGATGTTCCGAAAATTCATGCGTTAGCCTTAACAAGACAAGAATTATGGAGAGTCTCAGATTCTCACTATGTCACTCTACTTTCTCGTGCTGTTTCATGGCCAAAACACGACACTCAATTTTGCTCCTTCAGCCTATAGTTCTTCCAGGGGGGGGGGGGGGGACTTCCCCGAATCTACTGATCCTGAAGATAAAACGCTGGTGTCCAGTCAAGTCTCCGACATTATTTACCACCTTACTAGTTACTACTTATGCCTTCTTAGGAAATCTATGGATTCCTCAAATATCTGACACGTCTCATCACTACAACTAAACCTACAACTGCAACAATCACACTTTTTCATGCTGGGTCACTTCCCTCATCTCTTATGCTTTGAAAGTGAAGCCTCGTCACTGGACATTAACTCGCCTTACACCCTCATGCTCATGAAATTGAGAAGTCAGGCAACATCTTGAGCTTTTCACTTAGAGAACATATCTGATATTATGGAAGCAGCAGTATGGAGGACGCCTACAACTTTTTTCAAATATTTATATGAACAACGTCCTTACAAAGGTAACCAATCGTGGCCAAACCATCCTGTCAGCAAAGCAGTCAGAGTAGAGGAGGATCCATCATCCTTATCAACAGGCCATCAGGTGAGGAGTGCCGGGTTTATTATAACTTTAGTGCTTTGATCCATAGGTGTTGATGTTAACATGTTATCATGTGTTATATAGATAGGGCAGTATCTGGGGCAAAATTAGTTCAGCTTTCCCATTAAAACTTCAAAACTTCACATGGCAGAAACCCCGCTACAACTGAGACTACCACCGCTCACTTTCACTTCCGCCACCTAGTGACCATGTGGCAGTCATGCACTAGTTGATCATTTCGTAATGTATAGAATGATACATAGAATATACTCCACCAAGGTTTGTATATGTGTCTATTTTATACATGTATACGTAGAATGATCCAACTAGTAACCCACCGCTCATCCAGCTCTTCCCCGCAAGTGGTGCCTTGGGGAAGGTACAAAATGAGCACAGGATTCTGGACCCCAGTGACGTCATATGGGTTGGTCGTACCGATGCTACATGGGACCGCTACTAGGCATTGCCTACCAAAATTTTTATGTGGCAATAGGGTTGTCTGCAGGCCTTTTTGAACACAAAAATGCAACTATTGGATCATTCGTAAGTATATACATGTATAAATAGAACAATCTCACGACCTTGGTGAGTATATTTTTGTGTTTTTATGCCTGGCCACCGAGAGGCTGGCCTAGGCTCAGCCCAAGGGGGTTGGGGGGTGGGGGTAGGAGGTAGATGAACATGAAAGCACCAAAAATGACCATGTGGCCTCAATGAAGAGGCAATGTTGACCTATATAAAATTAAACCTTAACCAAAATTTGTTATATTTTGAGGCCTTTATATGCTATCGTAGTATAGGTTCCTCATAGGCCTTGGCCTGGGGGAATATGCCCCCTTTATCCTCCCAGTGTAGGCAGTCATGTTATTATACAGAGGGATCTTTGGTTTTCTTTTGTCAACAATGGACAAAATTGCTTAAAATCACTACAGCTTACGCCAATGAAAAATAAGTGTTTGTTCAGAGCCTGCTTGCCATACCTATGTGAAATCTGAGATTTGCCACACAACACTCAGCGATTGGCCTATGTTTTTACTTTTTCCAATGTTCCTGAGACACAATTTGTGTCTCTTAGGTGAAAATGTCAAGTTGATGAATATGCCAAAATGTAGTGCCACTTCCCTTGCTTGTGTCACCAGTCTTTTTGTGTGGCCTGCCTAATATGTCAAAGATCACATTACTGAGGTCAAAGGTCACATACCAAGGTCAAAGCGTCACATACCGAGGGCAAAGGGTCACATAATGGGGTCAAAGGTTCATGTTTGGTCAAGTTGTAAAATAGGCTGAAAATGTAAAATTGACCTCATTTGAAAGTTGAAGTTCAAATTGGAAACAAAACTGAGTCATAGGTGCAAACATGTGATCCCTCATTGTTGATGAGGTAAAAAGGCCCACATACTGAGGTCAAAGGTATGTGAGGTCAAGTTGAAAATCGGCGAAAATGTAAATCGACCTCAATGAAAAGTGAAGTTCAATGGAACCAACGGTTTATGGAGTTTGCTGCAAACCCCATTGGTTATGAGGTCAAGGTCATCAAGGTCAAAGTGAGTTAGGCCTATCATCAAAAATCGTGAGTGGCAGGCGACACAAGCGGTCCGATAGGACGATGTATTTGTTAATTTCAAAAAGTGTTGAAAAATTTCCAATTCAATTAATTAAAAGTAAAAGAAAAAGAAAAATCCAAGAATGATTGAAGAACAAATTTAGTATTCAACAATAGCATTTCTTCATCAAAATGTCAACTAAGGAACAATCACAATGTTTTATTTGCATATTCTTTTCTCAGGTGTCGTATCCGGAGAGCTGCCAGAATGTACGCAAGATTTAATGATAGACCTGACCAGAGGGTACTACCGCATTTTGTTCCTGTAGCAGAAAGTCAAATGAACAAAGACTATTTGAGAGAAATTAATTGGTTATACACAACGGGCCTTAATGAGACATAATATTTATAGTAATAGACCAACAGGAAATTCCATTCCAGCATGTGATAACAATGTAGACGGCTTTCCTTGGTATTGAAAGCATTTAAGCTTGAATGTGGTCTATTTCACAAGTTGATCAGCTGGTTTCAGAGGTTAGCCAAGATTTTGAAGTGGGGGTATTGCCAGGCTTTTTGGGCCCTAAATCTTACATAAGGTGTCTGCTTCCTATTTATTTTCCCATTTTACAATCTAGCCCTAACTAGGCTTTATACTGCAAAATGCTACACTGAAATTTGGTTGCATTTTAGAAGTTTTACAAAATTGCAGGACTCTCATTCAAATGTTGTGGTATTGGTGGGTCTGTGCATCAGAGAGTGTCCAAGATGGAAGCGTGGTAAAATGGTATATAAGTGCTCACAAAATAAGGCCTTACTTGTTAGGATAAAGTAATTATGCACTGGCCCTGACTAAACCCTTGGTTATTTTTAAATGACTAAAGTTTTGAAGTTAGAAGATTGGGAGTGGCTTCACTAACAGTTGCTTGCCCGTTCTTATGTTATTTCTGGTTGGAACCATTTTCTCTTTGGTCAACCAGCAGTTGAGTTGAAGCCACCTCTACTTGGAAGTGAGAAAACTAACAAAAGTGAAGCAGTCAAGTTGGTTCATCTTCATGTGTTTACTAATGTAGCCTCTGTCTGATATTTTACAGATGGATTACCAAGTCAGTAAAGAGTTCACAACACAAACATGATGTGCACAACTGGCTGGAGGATCACTGCTGCCTTGAGAGATGTTGGCACATCACAGCATAGTAAAACCAGGCCTTAGAGAATTTTTGTACAGCCTGGGAGGATGAAGCAGTATTTCCCAAATGGGGATCACCATTTGCATATTTCCTATTATCCTAATAACTAGGCTTTTGGGCTTTTTCGGGGTAAATTTTTGGGTTCCCGGGTATCCGATATAATTTTCGAGTGGGTAATCGGGTACCCGAATTTTGCCAGTCGAGCATAATTAAATACACAACAGCCCTATATCAGCAGGATTACATACGCTATACTTTCTTCCATTTGGCATGGCGATTTTACTCCATTTCTACTGCTACAAAGTAGGTGACGAATCCATTAGAAAAAGGTATTTAAATCCAAACAAATCCCACAAAATGGGCATAGTATCACATCCATGTACCATTTCTTGTCATTTCCTGTCAATATTTATGGGAGAATTACTGTATGTTTTGGATTGTTCATGTTATTAAACATTATCCCGATGGCTTTAAGATGGCAGGCGCAGGCCCAACAACATCTCATTTCTAGCTGCATCTTCGCCTGCATTCATGGGTAGGCCCAACATCATCATCCTCAAATGCCAAGTTAAACCACAATGTAATATATATACAACCTGTAATTCGCTCTCTGGTGCACAGAGTGATAAATCATCTCATTTCTACAGGCTCTCGCCTGGATGCATGTAGGCCCAATAAATTTATCCCCAAAATTAAAAAATTAAACAACCCAATTTTTAAAATTGTTGCTTTTTGGTTTTGTAAATTTTTATGTAAATATATAATACAGCCTGTCATTCGCTCTCTGGTGCACTGAATGATAAATCACCACGTCAGTGAATCCCTTCATGTGTCCCTTTGGCCACCATGGCAAAATTCGTATGGTTTGAAGATGGAGTGCACAAGCACCAAGTGACCGGAATCACCGCTGTTTAAGCTATTGTTTTTAACGAAATAGCTCATGATAGAAGACTTAGAATGTGGATTTATGACCATGAATCATTGATATTAACATGAAAAACATTCAAGATACTTGGGCAAATAAAAATCAAGTTGAACTATGAGACCGAATGTGTCACGGTTTTTGTGAGTACTTAAAAATGTTAGCGTAGGGGGACCATCAAATCTCGGGTACCCGTTGGTGGAATGTTCTGCCCGGGTATTGTAATCTCGGGCGTGTACCCGGAAGGCCACCCGAAAATCCCAGCCTTAAATTCTATATATTGTACTGTAGAATTCCTCCCTCAATACCAAAACTTTCTGGGGTAGTACTTCCCATATTCCCCGAACATTTTCTAGACTTGCAATTTTCCATTTCATACCAGTGTGTCACGTAGAACTGTGGCGATCTTGTTGACACGGGGGGGGGGGGTGCTCTCCTTACATATTCGCTATTTGAAGCAAAGAGGGTGTGCAGTACACAAGATCGACTCTGTGTGTTGAGTAATTAATCCTCAACCACAGACGAAAGGTAACTCGTTGCGCCTGTGACCGTGTTCACAACAAAACTACATACCTGCATTTTACCTGGTTGATTGACTGGTTTCCCTTCTTCAAAGTAGCATAATTATACCCCCAATGATGTAAACACAATGGTTAACTTTCACAACGTCACAAAGATTCAAAAATTTAACGGTCACCTTTGAAAAACACAGAACGTAACTGGATTGTTTCACTCAAGACTCTCAGTATTTGTTTGATAAACCACGCTTTAACAAATGACTCCGAGGTCATTTTAACATCCTCTGCTATTGGGAAATCATCGGCATTGTTAAACTTCAACAAATTGGTGAAAATGGAAGTGTTATCATCATAAACTGCACGTGAATTGGTGAACAATGGTTAATACGCCATTCCTATTGATTTAATTTTCAATTAAAAAAAATGATTGTTACTAATGAGAAGAAGAATTATTTTTTATTCTGGCGTAGAGTTGATGAAGCCGCCATTTGGTTATAGGCATTGGAGTTATGTACACGAGGCTCAATGGTGTTCGCGAGTATCCCGATACACCTTGGAAATATCATGGTCACACCGGTAACGTGCGAAGTGCTATCTGTATGTTGGTAACTGAACATGGTGATTTTCGGGATATGTGCAATCACGAAAACTGGATTATTCTCCCTTGTGTAAAAAGGAGTTTGACATGACCTTTACGTCACTTGATATTATTTATACATGTGAATTTATATCAACATTGCCAGGTGCACGAATGATGTTGGAAAACTGCGTGAAAATTTTGGCGTTTATGGAGATTTGAGTCCAAGTTGGTATGTGTAATTATTTTCTTGAACATGTTAACCATGCATTTGGGCATAAAACTAATGAATAACTAAATTTGAAAGGGTTTTTAGAGCACGATAAATTTTGTAAATAAGGAAAAGTAAACACGGTCACAGCGCAATCGAGTTACCTATCGTCTGTGGTTGAGGATTATATTACTCAACCACAGATTCGATCTGTGTAGTGTGCAAGTTAGGGTTAATTTTTGTCCCAATACAGTACCGTGCAAAATTCCTAGCATGCATGCTAACATAAGCAACAGAAATTAATGTACTATTTTTTTGCTCAGCTTGTTTTTATGGACTAAAGTCCTCAGTGTTTCATGGAACAAGTACTCTAATAATTAATGTATACAACTCTCATCCTAATTTCCTAAAGTATTTTAATTTCTGTGATAGAAGTTTCAACTCTAAGACCAAAAAAAAAAAGTTTGTCTTAGCTTCATTTAGCTCAAAACCCTAAGCACTATGAATTTTTTTCCCTAGTCAGAAAAGCTGTGTGCTACGTGGAAATTATTTTTTTATTGCATTTTTATACCATTTTTTCTTGATCAGTTGAAAAGAAAAAATGTTATATATCTCATGAAGACCTTAATAAAAAAAGAAATGCAGTAAAATGTGAATTTTTACACCTATGTGAGTAGAAAGCTCAGACAAACTTTCTTTTTTTCTTAGCCTTATATAAAACTTTAATCAAGTTAGGTAAAACTAAATTCACTCTTCAAATATCTCATATATGAAACTCTTTACAACAATGAGATATCTTAGTAATGTATGGTCAGTTAACTTGAAAGGATGGCCATTATTGTGAGCCCAAAACTGTGGGGTGGTAAATTATGTTAAGTAATCCTGTGCAGCTTACATCTTCTGGTTCATTATTAGTTTATATCAGTTGTACTGTTTCATTGCCAGCTGCCTGGGATCATTGCTACAAAGCAAATTGAAACCCAAAGACAATATTTGCTTTAAATAATTAAAACTTATCAACAAGGCAACTTTATGTAAAAATTATTGGAGATTTTGTTTATAAATGGATTTTTAATTGGTCGTAATAATACCAGGATCATGCATCGACCTCGGTCAATTCTGCCAAAATTGCATTTGTATGTATTTTTTGTCAGTCTTCTAAATTAAGAATATATAATTTATTTAGATTTTATGCAAAAACTGAAAAATAGAAGTGCAGATTGTTTTAGCTAGCTTCTGTAAAATCCAACTGCTGTGTGATTTGTCACAAAAAAATCAGTGCAAATACAGCAGGACTTATTTGTAAGTTATTTGTAAGTAAATTCAGAGGTATACTCACTGTTAAAATACTTCTGTGATGGCCAATGCAGCAATCGTGATGAACACATAAAAGGGGCGGAGTCTTGTGTGACTTGAGCTACTCTCAAACTTGCGCTTTTGTTACGAGCAATAATAAGCCAATGAGAGTTTAGCAAAATCACTTCCTTGTTCACGCACATCACGCTTGACACAGGGTAAATACCACAGGAGTATTTTGTTGGCGAATATTTTGGGAAAATTTTACAATTTGAGCTTGTTAAAGCAAATTTGGTTAAAGGTGCATTTCATGATCTATATAGGTTCAGGATTCAGTCCACCCCTTGATTTTTGTATTATTCGCCAAGAAGGAAAGAAATGAGAATCGCTTTGCACTGTGGCTGTTTGTTGGCATTAAAAAACTATCAGAATTAGGCCACTTACCACACAGGCATTTCTGGATTTTGATGAAACTTGGACATTGACCATGGGTAGTATTTCATCTTGGTGTTAACAAAGATTAGGTCAGAGGTCATCTGGGGTCATTTAAGGTATTGGTAAAATATTTTCAAAATTAAGTTTCATCAACAGAATAACATGATTTTCATATACCTTGAATGGAGTAATCCTTGGGTGGGGTTCTTTATTGATCTTTGGAATTTTGAGGTTGAAGATCATGTTGAAATTTACAATTTTTCAGCAGCAATTAATGAATACTTAGTAAAAGGCAAGATAGTGATGCCATCTTTTCAGATTTTTGAAAATTTTGGTCCATAACAGAATTTAAGAAGAATTTTTAATAAGTCATGCAAAACATTTACAATGTGACCAGTTTTTGTATAGTTTAATAAAACAAAGAATCCCCTTGGATTAATGTCTGTTTTAGAAATCACAAAAACACCTAATATACCATATT
>JAMKCH010063431.1:0-23907 GCA_023653785.1 Ophioderma brevispina
TTTTACTCAAGGATAAACACTGTTAAGATCATTTGTGCTCAGATT
This sequence comes from Ophioderma brevispina, assembly GCA_023653785.1. Taxonomy (NCBI): domain Eukaryota; kingdom Metazoa; phylum Echinodermata; class Ophiuroidea; order Amphilepidida; family Ophiodermatidae; genus Ophioderma; species Ophioderma brevispina. The sequence continues at coordinate 46 of JAMKCH010063431.1, forward strand.
TTGAAAGTTGTCGTGCTTCGGAAAGTGTACCACCTACCCCTTTAAAAAGCGCTCAAAATTTGACCTATTTACTAGGGGAGCCAGGACCACATCCTTTGCACCCCCCAGAATTAAAAAAAACCAATTGGTTTAGGTTCCTTTATGACCCAAAACATAATCAGGATGTCCCAAAATTTAAAAGCAAAAAATGGCCCCAAGGGGGTTTATCCAAGGATGGCGTCCAATATGGCCGGCAAAATAGGGTTTTTCACTAAAATAAATTAACACTTAACTGCATAAGGGGTTTGACCTTCCGTAGTGCATAACGGGGGGTGATTTCCTAGGGACCCCCCATAATGGGAACCGCTTTCATAAAGGATTGTTAGATGAAATTCACCACATGTTGAAGGCTTCAAAGACATCAACAATAAAGAAATTAAAAATGAGAAAGTGTTCAGTAAGAAATTAGGGGCAAAAACTTGATTTAATTTCGCGTCAAAAGGTTGCAAAAAAGACACTCATTTGTTTTGCTTTTCTTACGGCATTTTTCGCCTAGACTGTGATGATTGCTTTGAATTGTGAGAATGAACGATATTTTACCACCTAAAGCACAATATAATTATCTCATGCCATTTTATATTTTTAGGGTTACTTGTATAAGTTCATAGGTTCCTACAGTACACCGCTACATGAAGTATATAAAATATAGCTTTTTTCGCAATGGCCTACTATACTTTGCAAATTTTTTTTTAAATTAGTATTTGCTGTTGTTATGTCACTAGGTGTTGGATTAGAAAATCAGAATCACAGAGTAACTCTAATCAAGAGAGGGTTTTTTCATTTTGTCATGGGGCCACTTCCGTTAGGCATAAGGGGGGGGGGGCTACCTAGGGACCCAACCTATAACACAAAAACGACGCGATGGATTGAATTTTTGCACCAATGCAAAGCGCAACTAAAAAATACAAAAAATATAACCAAATATTTGCGCGTTTAAAAAATCGACGGCCGAAAAAACTAAGTTGGGTACCTAGGAACCCACCCCCCCCCCCTTATGCAGTTCAGGGTTAAAACAAAATTAAACTAATTGGCAAGAAAATCAATGGGGGACCCCAACATATTAGATCATAATTAGTATCTGTGCCTAAATAAATATATTCACAGTTTAAATTCAAAATGGCGGTCCAAAAATGGCCGCCAGACAGAGACAGAAAGAAGAGCGTTTTCACTAAAACGTATTAAACAAGTTATTACGAACTTACTTGTCAAGAAGATCCAATGAGATGAAAGTCTTAGGTGATAATGATTCATCTGTGCTAAATAGTTTTATTCACATATTTAAACTTCACGATGGCGTCCACAAATGGCTGCGGAAAAAATAGAGGATTTTTAATAAAATGCAGTAACAAACGGAGGGATAAACGTAATTGTCGAGAGGTTTCAATGAAGTTCAGAGATATGATACATCTGTACCTAATTAATGTTTATTCACATGTTTGAAAATAAAGTGGAATTCAAAATGGCTGAAAATGGAGCCAAAATGGCCGTCAAGTGACTTTTCCCAGTACAATGCGCACAGCAACAAAAAGTACATATGACTATAACAGGTTGAGGTTACATTGCATTTCTATATGATAGCTTTTGGGTAGTTTCGTGTCAGAAACAAGGGTTTTTTGAGCTTGATTTTGATCAAAATTGAGGTCAAAAATGTGGTCAAGAACAGATCTTGCCATAAAATGTGGGGTCCTGGAATTAAATAGGGATAAAATGGAGTCTGTGCAACGGAAATCGGCACTGAAAACGAGGATCTTATGGGCTGGCAATACCCAACCACATTTCAATGTGAGTAACCCGCGGGTCCTACAGTCGCTATTTAACAATTCAAGTTTTGAGTCAGAGTAAGGTTACTGCCCTCCTGGAAAATGCCTGCACTGAATAAGCAAAGAAAATGGTATTGCTATTGTTACCAACATCAAACATGGCCAATTCACAGCATTTGCAGACTTACAAGACCCATAGATTGCGTTCGTCCAAACTTACAAAATATCAACAACCTTCAACCGGCCAAAGCATTAACCTGCCTCATGATGGAGGAAGGATGTTTGTCATCGCATTCCAAAAGAGGTCCAACAGTTCCGAGGATAACATGGGGTTTTGCTTTTAGGACGTTTTACCAGGACCTTGAACCTCTAGCCGGCCACTTAGAAATGGCATCAACACCAACATCAACCAGCATCGGTGTTTATCACTCAAGGACAATGTGTGATGAAATTATTAAACCCAGATTGCATTTTCAATCACTCATTGCTAAACCACTGCGTTCAAAGGAGCTGATCCTGAGTTGTGCGGCCGTCAGCTTGAGTTATGGTTGCAGAAGACGAAAATCTGAGTTGATTATAATTTCCTCTGTTGTTTTTGAGTGGATTAACGGCCGATGGCAAGACGAGTTGAGGTTTTTGGTTAAACTTCTAATAGCACTCCGATGGTTATCCATGAAATTAATTTGTAGCTACTTTTGGAATGTGTTGACAAACATGAGGGCCAGGTTTATGTTTTCCAGGTGAAGTCTCTGATTATTTTGGATTGGTACTCAAATGTGCCTCTGGGGTATTGTTTTTCTGTAAACGCTGTGAATGGGCAATGTTGGATATTTTGGCAACATTAAGGATGCACATTATTTTGCTTCTTCAGTGCAGTGGCGCTCGCTGGGGGGGGGGGGGGGGGCCTAGTTTCCTTTTCTCGTACTCAATATTTAAATGTAAATAAAAGGAAAAAACAAACTTGGGTAAGAGAACAAACACAAGCTCGGTACTCTTTAGAAAAGTCAAAAGAAATGGAAGTCCACACGACGGCAAAGGTCTTCTCCTATTATAGCAAGAATATCAGAACAATAGGTGGTCGTCAATCACGTACGGCTGGGGACACCTTCTTTGACAGAAATCAGATTATAACAGGAGAAGAAGATTTATAAATAACCGATGGGGACGGTGCCGTCTTTTCTGCAGCGCAATACAGGGTACTTCTTTACCGTAAACCATATATGATATTCATGGTTTGGGGAACGGTTTTGTTTAGCTCATTTTGGAATCATTGACAAAACATCCTCCATAATAGGGCAGGTTATGTTCTGCCAGGTGATGTGTTGCTGATATTTTGTGTTTAGACAAAACGCTCCTGTTGTCTTGTAATTCTGCACATGCTGTGAATAGGTCATGTTTTTAACAATATGGATACCCATTTCTTTGCTTAGTGTATTTTCTGTTGTGGTAATGCATTTTTAATGTAGAAAATCCACTTGCGGCATTTTTTGGTTCCATTTGCCGGGCCATTTTGAAATTCCATTTTAAAAACGCGAATAATTATAGGCACATGGTTATTTATTATCATCGGAAATCTTTCATTGCAACGATCTCGACAATTTAAGTATTTTACATCTGTTTTTTTTAATTTATTTTATTTAAAAAAAAAAAACCTTCACAGTGCCTTGATTGTCCACCGATGGCTGATGATGTTGTGTTGATGCAGTTCAGTGGTACCTAGACGGTCAAGTCCTGGTACACTTGTAAAAGCAACCCCACCCCCCTCCCCGATGATCCTTGGAACGGTTTTGTAGCCTCTTTTTGGGATGCATTGACAAACATCTTCCATCATGAGGGCAGTTTAATGCTCTTCGGGTGATGGTTGTTTTTTTTGATAACTATATACGTCGCCGGGCGTGAAAAACCTCATATTGCATTTGACCTTTAAAATCAAAACCTCACATGTATTAAAAACGTTATAGTCATGTGGTATTTTTGTTGCTGTGACGCATGTCCATTGTAGTGGAAAAGTCCACTTGGCGGTCCATTTTGTCTCAATTTTGCGGCCCATTTTTGAATTTCATTTTATTTTCAAACATGTGAATAAAATTATTTAGGTAACAGATGTATCATTATCACGGCATAAGACTTTCATCTCATTGGATCTTCTTGACAATTACGTTCTTATACTTGTTTTAATACGTTTTTAGTGAAAAACGCTATTCTGGGCCATTTTGGACGCCATTTTGATTTAAAACATGGTGATTAAATTAATTTAGGCACAGCTATGTTAATTATGATCTATATGTTGTCCCTATGTTTTTCTTGACAATTAATTTTTTTATCATTTTTTTTAATATTTTAGTGAAAAACCCCTATTTTGGCGGCCATATTGGGACGCCTAGCTTGAAAACCCCCTTGGGCACTTTAAATTTGGGAACATCCTGATTGATTATGTTTTGGGTCATAAAAGGAACCTTAAAAAAATTGGTTGGTTTTAGTTTCGGGGGTGCAAAGGATGTGGTCCTAGCTCCCCTAGTAATTGGGACAACCATGAATAATAAAACAGTTTATATCAAATCTTTTGCCCTGATTTCAGACGTTTTTAATTATCCGAACCAAATGTATCTAGACAGTTTCAGCTAACAACTTTACTTCAACTTTCTAGTATGTGAGTGCAGCTAGACCCAAAATATCAGGGGTCCCGTCCCGAACTAAATCTCTGATAGCGATCACTTTCATTTTGGCCTTATCTCCGTCACGCCAACTGTACAAACAATGCAGAAGTTATACAACTGCAGACAATGCCACCTACCAAAAATGACATTAAACAATGACACATTTGCCCACAAAAAATTCAAAGGTCCAACTTTTGCTTATTTATTTTGATAACATGTCGAAACTTTCGAGGAAAAGTCTACAAGAAAGTCAATTGTTGGTGATTGATGAATGTTAAAAAGAAGTCCAAAACAAAATGATACTTCTTAGGCAGGTTTCGATCCACTTAAAAGTCCATTTTTTCGAAGGTCCCACCCCACACCCCATTTCGGTCGTCTTGGCACCCACAGCGCCCGCTATTGTTGAATCACGGTCAGAAAGAATTTGAGCCACGCGACCGTGACAAATCTTCACTGCGCTAGGGAGTTCACAAGTTTTTCGACGGTAACCATGCCAAGTTACAGCGTGTCCGGAAAGTGGTAGTCGGTGTCACAGAGCAAAGATATCTAAATTAGCATGCGCGAGGGATTAACGTTATCAGTCTGTATTGCGAATGAAGTAAATGGAACTAAATCTCAAATATCTCCGGAATACGTAGGGGTTCTATGGAGGTTTTGCTCAGAGGGTCCGTTTACATGTTTTGTTTTCAATATGTATCGTAATTGGGTCTGAACCTAGATAGAACCTGGCGAGAAAATGAACATTTTTGTTAGGGTACTTCCGGTGCTCGCAAAACACGGAAAAGTGAACACGCAATCGCTACGGGGGGCATCGCATACCTTTTTCTCACAATGCCTTTCGGTATTATTCAGGTCTTTAGAAGTTTTCCAAAAATCCGGGTTTCAATTTACACTTTCAAATTTTAGAAACAGGATAATACGTACTTACCGGAACCGACGTAATGCCAAATGACTCTGCACGTACACAACTGTTAAACATATTCGGACCCGGTCAGATAGCGTTTATTCGGATTTTTTGTACACTGGAATGCGCCAAAAATTATTATTTTGTGTTGCCTATCGTAACGATTTACCACCAAAATATTCTAACTAAATGGTCTAGTTAGGTGACGAGTTTATATAATAATAGGTGATTGGTTGATAAACGACGAAAAAAAACGTTGAAAAGACGATCAATTACAAGCCTTTTCTTAGGCTTATCAGGCGTGGATCAATTATCGAAGGCTGGCTGTCAAGTCATTGCCACACTCCAAGCACTATTAAAACATACAGTAAGCTAACGGGTGTTTTTTGTCTGAGGAACCCGTTTCTAAAATTAGAGCGACCACTTGATTCGTTAATTTCGCGATATCCAGGGTGGTTGGTTACCGCGAAACCGTTTTTTTTTTTCTTCCTTGTTCAAAGCCTTTAACACAGCATTTGGATGCTGGGGAGTTCCCATGACGTAGCGCATCATGTCTAGAATAGCCGGCCAATAGCGATGCGGATATACGGAATCGGTGGCGCTGTGACCGAGCAGTACAGATGCAATATGGGAGCGTAACTGGTGTGCCCTATACGAAGGGCTTTCATCGTCGCTCCAAGGGACAAAAAACAATAACAAAATCCGGACCAAACAATGGCTGATGATTGTGCTGCCAAGAACATACGTTGCGCTTATTTTATTCAACAATGACCGTGATACTTACCACGGGAGTGGCATACATAGATCGTAAAGTTCCAATGTAGGGGTTGTTTGCCAGTGAAAGAAAATATGACAGCAGTATGAAACTTATAATGTAGTTAGATAGTATTTGTTTCTTTTTATGAAGCGAACAAGCTAACAAGGTTTCTTTTAATTTTTTTATATAAATTGCAATTATTTCATTTGCAAAAGTTACCAACCAAATTTGGTTTATATTATTTTTTGGTAAATAGGGCCCCTTTGAGATGAGTCCAGGACATGGTATGTCATGGGATGGGGATAAGGATAGGATCAGGATGCGTGGCAATAACTTTCCGGTAGGCACCTTGGTATGGGCCGTCACCGATCAGATCAAGGCCATGTACGATAATAAAAGTTAGTCTAGTTTGATAGCAACAATGCGTTCCATCCAAGTTGTAAAACTTCGCCAAGGACATGTGCCCAGGTTTTTTCATATACCTGACTGCGATAGACCTGGTTTTATTGAAAAATTCCTAAATAATTGTGGTTAATCAAATTTTACAGTTGGGTAACATTACAAAGTCGATTTTCCTAAGGTTTAAGTTGAAAATGATATATCTACCATTAGAAAAGAGAACTCGTCGGATGTGAAACACTGTCGCTGAACTTTAGGCAATTGCATTAATTTTAAAACTATTACGTGCCCTGATTAAAAACATGAAAATGAACGTGTAGTACATCATTATTAGCAATTTTTATCATAATATGGCAATTGCCACGCCTGGATGGCTTTTCTTTATAATTATATAGATGAGGTGAACTATGATTTCACTTGTTGACATTCAGTACACCCTCTGTTGTTTTAATTATTGGTGCAGGCAAAATTTACAGTAGTTTCCTGTGACTAACCGACCTAAAATCTGGTTATCAATTACTTGCAGAACTTTCCTGATCTAATTGGTCACAGATGTAGCTGGTTACCAAAAATAACAGCCTTATATGCTTGACTAGAACGTCTGGGCATTATTTAATTCTAAACAAAAGTTACAAGCAAAAACGGAATTCCCCATGCAAAGTATTGGTGCGTTTGCCTGCCAGTTTCTGCTCTTACACAACAGGGGGCGCCACATAACCTAAACAATGCCGCATCGTCTCTATAAATGCAGAACCAAGAGGCCCTAGAGTTTGCGTTCAAATGTGAACAGATTTTAAGTGAAATATAAATGCCACTTATTCTGCAAATCTGTCTGAAAAGCTAAGTGGAGCTTCACAACATTGTGTAATGGCAGGTTATTCTTTTGTGAAAAGATTGGAAGCCTATTGAGGTTTGGATGTCCAACTCTTTGATTGTCTTATTCATCTCATCCACGCAGTACATAAACATTAATTTAATTATTTGAATTGAAAGGTCAATAACAAAGCCTTATATTCTTTTTTCGCGCATAACGCCTTGAAAATAATCTGTTTTCAGTAAAATGCCGAAATTTTGTCTTTCCTGGTCCATATGCTTAACACTAGTTCTAGTTACAACACACACACCTTAACATATGGGGGCGTAATGATTTATTTACAATTTATTTTATATCCACCCCGAAATTTGCCTCAAAAGTGGTGGTGTTTCTCTGTCCCCGGATTTTCCATCCACCATTTCCGAAAGCTAGTTTGTACGGTATGACAAAAAGATGATCCTGAAATGTACAGCGACCACATTTCTAATATCTTTGGATCGTTCACATTGATCGGAGCATCTTTCCATTTAAGGCCGTATGACCAAACCAGATGACCTTACTGACCACTAGCTTGACATAAGGGGTTCCAAAAAATAAGTCTCCCTAAAATTCCAAGGACATTTCGGAGCGAAACTTCACTGAAATGGATGTTTTGAAAAGATAGGAAACATTTGGTTCTCGCCAAACAAAAGTGCTGTTGCTTTCAAAAAGCAACTTTTGATAATCAATCAACACTATTTTCTTCCAAAAATTGGCTATTTTCAAAAAGGTGGCACTTTGGCAGTTTCTGAATGTCTAAAGTAAAAAAATCATCAATTTTAGCAACGATTCATTATAGTTTCTTTTTTTTATTCATTGCAGTTAGAAAAACCGAGATTTATCTTTCCGCTTTCAAAGCTCAAATCTCAACCCCCAATCTTCCCCCTCCCCGCATAAAAAATGACCCACATCCAAGCAAGAAATTTTATTGTATAAGTTTGTGTAATCACCCACATATATCGGTAAAACATAGCGTATATCTCTAAGTGGAACCGCACAGTTTTTACATATCAGTTGTTCCTAATGAAAAGCCCTGATTTTGGCCATTGATGTAAATCTTTCTATCCAAAATATCCCATCTGAAAGGACTAGGCTGAGAATTGTTTCTTTGGTACCAGATTTTGATTTCGAATCGGAGCAAACGCGAATTTCGGCCTGTTTATATCGCAACCATAAGCAAATCGCAATCGCCTTTTTCTTTCACACCTTAAAGAAGCCATTTGTGTAGCCAAATAGAGGTCACCAACTCTATTAAGTTCTAATCTATTTACATGAAATACAATATCAGCGGCCGCGTCCATACTGACCGGATTTTGCAAAATAAACGCTTTTCGAGAACAACAAGCTTTTGAAGATTTTTGCGATTTAATTTGCCATCATTTACTGTTAATTAAAACATTATATTCAATTAAAACCCTAGTGGAAATCGCCGAAATAAGTTAAATTTCACATATATTTAACTGATCCGCATCAATTTATTTAGATATGCGAAAAGATGTTAAATAAATACATCACTATGTGAAAACGACAAATAGCAATTGCAACCGTGTAAATAACAATACAACGCGCAAATGCGTCCGGTATTTGACGCGTTTGCGCAAATACTTCAATCCGTGAAAACGCCAAATACAATTCTATCTACCATGAACTGCAAAATACGTCCCGCAAAAATAACGGCATCTATGTGGACGCGGCAAAACTTTCAAATGCAGATACGATGCTATGGGTCCGCGCAGATAGAATTTTTCGACAATCGGGTCGTTATGTGATGCGGGACATTTAACTTTTGTAATACGTCTATAATTATTTAATAATATTTTACTAATTAAGCCACTTTGGGTTTAAAATTTGGTGATATGTTAGAATAGTATAACAAAACAAACCTAATGCCAATTTTCCAAAAAGTCCAAAATCTCGAATACGTCACTCTTGACGCGGCCGACAGATATGCCGCAAAATATGGACTCCTTGAGAATGTTTTGTTGCCAACCTTTAAATGCACACATTTACTCTGCACAGTTTCCTCCAGAAATTGTATCGATGACATTTGGAAAGTTAAATTCACCCCACCGTCAGTGGTAAATCGCGCGAATACGAAGCCCCAATAAACAAACACACAGTAAAGGAACAACCGATGGCTCTCATGATTGGTTTATTTTCTCCTCCAAGAACTCTCTATAACAAAGAAAGCACCGATTTTCATGATAAGTATTTACATGCTCATCGAACGACTGTGAGCACCTTATGTAATTTTGGCTTTCAGTCTCAGGTGACACGTTAAATTTGTTCTTCCAACTATTTACCGTCAACTCCTCCCAAACTGTGGCCACGAATGACCTTCTTGTATAGTGGATTGAAGTAAAATGCATGACCTTTAGTGGAGTTGGTAGCTTAAAAATTGATACCGATAACAATTAAAAAAACAAAATCCCCGGACCCTTACTATCACCTCAGCCGCACGTGGAACTCTTTATTCAGCTTTATTCATTTGCATATTGCAATTTGTGCTAAGGCGGCCAGGGTTAATTGGTTCTGTGTGAGGCCTCAATGTGTGACCTTGCACAGGGTGGTCTGGCAAGCTCAACTTAGTAATTCAAACTTGGTTTTTCGCCGATGGAAAACCATTGTTTTTTCTAGTGAAAACAGTGTTTTTCTATTAAAGCAATGCATCTGCGAAATATTTCGCAATTTCATCCGTCCTTTAAACATACCACTAAAAGGCTCTCATTAGGAAAATAGTCATTTCCCATCAAGTATGAGCCAAAAACCGACCGCATGAAAATCGGATAACTCCACCTTTTTGGGCAAAAAATGAATTTTCCTCTTCTACACTGTCCTATGGAAATTGACAGTTGTGCTGACATGCGACACTTTATCATGTCGATTGTGACGTAATGCTAGCATGTTTGTACTCATTTGGAATCAATCGGAAAGAGAGGACTAGTACTATCATTGGTACCCACACATCAAGTGTCTTGTGATATTCCGTCTTTATTTGCTCGGCCAAGGTTTGGTACTTCGCTCCGAAAGGGGGCCCCTCCCCACTTTGGGATCACCGCTTCTATCCACATTACACGGGTGATGTTCTGTTTTTGATGAAAAGGAGCGGAAATTTGGCACCAATAGCGGTTTTAAGCAGCCGGGAAAAACCTGAAAGGCGACCCCCCCCCCTTCGGTAGGTGAGCGTTAATAAAATTTCATTTTACTGATCTTTACTGTGATATCGGCATTTTCTTTTGTTCAATGTACTTCAGTCTTCATTTATTTTTTACGTTGGAATTCCGCTTCAAATTCAGGCTATGACCTCTTCAAAAAGTGATTATTATTACGGAGGGTGAAACTGTAAACCGAAGTAGGTAACAAAGCGAGTGACCTTCCTTAAATATGCGATTTTTCGCAGCAGAGGAAAATCTAGAAATCAATAAAAACTTCCAAATAAGGGCGCTTCGCGTTCAGTTGTCTTACGATCCAAGTACTGTATAAATACAACCATTGAACTGGCTTTGGTTTATGTATAACTTTTCAATGAACAATTTACAACAAGTGGATTTGAGAAATATCACAAAAACATACCATCTTCACGAATATCTTGCACAGGAATTACGATGATTTATATAACACCCACAAAATGAAAACTAATTTGGCCTACAAACAAGTAAGAAACATCCGGTGATATCTTTGGGAAACTACTTACAAAAAGCACATTCGGGGTAAGTCTAAAAACAATTGTAACACTTTAAGAAACACAGAAAAAATTATTTAATTGGCAGCGTAATATTTCAGGAGCTACTGTTTTTTTTTCACTCGACATACTTGCCAAGTTTCTCATGAGATCCCAGAGATCGATAAGTACCATTTCACACTACACACTCTCAACTATTGATGTTGGTCAATCATTTAATTATATATTGCTATTTGCCTTTCTTGGGCTGACTCGTTTAGGAAATAAAAATATTTACATATTGGCAGTCTGTGTAATTGTTAAGGGTAATGCATTCAGTGCTCGGTTCATGGAAAATACAATTGCCTAAAAAAGAAAACCGTGTCCAGCTTGTTCAATGAATGCAACACCATGAACTAAAAGGAAAAGTTAACATTTGACTAGTCATTCACACGAACTTCAATTAATTTACACTAAGCCCAAGTGCAACTTGGAAGGATATCATAAGAGGCCGTGACCCGGTTGGTAATCAAGAGTCCGGATCAGTTGCTAGTTAGCACCGAAGATCTTGACGACAACCATTCGTGACGACAGAATTCCCTCATCCAAAGCCGCATCAACCACGCCCTCAAGATGATGTGGGACCATAACGTTGGTAGTATTGGTGCCTCCCAAATACCCAGATTATACGGTCTGCAAATATAATTAAGCCTTTAATTAATAAGAGTCAAGATTTTTACCAAGCTACACGTCTTATAGGGTCAACTTTCGCAAAGTATCAGTTCACCTGAACCATTAATCATGTCTTTGTTCTCATTTACACGACCTTCGTAGCTCCATAGTAAAATATTATCATAGACAAACTGGTCGCGGCATAGAAGGTGCAAGAATTTATCAGCACCTTAAGAGCTTTCAGCAAAAAACATCCAAAATTCAAATCTATTAAGTAGATATTGAATCTTCAGTTGAATTTCTTTAGATATATTGTTTAAAGCCAAACTTTATGATTTTTCATTAACTATATAACTGATTAAGTTGTGGAGATAATAATAATAAGCCCACACCCCAAAAAGTGTTCATGGTGGGAAAAGTCCGAAAGCATGTGGTGTCGACTGCACGACACTTCCCACTCCCACCCAACCTGGCAAGAGAATTCATGTTTGCTCTGATCGATTTAAGAAGACCTGGTGCCTTTCAATTGTATATAGCAAACCTGTAGAGACGGTCCGGATTTAATGGCCATGTGGGAACACATGAACCAAACTTTTACATTTTGCTGTCTTGGCAATGGGCAAAATGTGGCCTCAACGAAATCTCCAAAGACTGGTTGGTTGGTTGATTTGAATTGATGCCCCGCGTTCAGCAACAATGGCTATGTGCGCCAAGTACTCAATGTAGACTACAATACAGTTTACTATTTCAATCACAGCAGCAGACAATGGTAGACAGGAGTTTTTACGTGTAGTACTTGCATCTCCAAACACAACACCGGTATCGTTTTTTCGGAAGCACCAACACCAGCGAGTCAAACCGGCTATGTAGATAGCCGCGCACAAACACTATAACCTGTACGCACGTCTATGCTGAACACAGCCGTATCCAAGCCTGTACCCATCTTTCCCTGGTCTCACGCAGGCTACTCTCCGGCTATATCCAAGCTCGAGTCGCTAGGAAACTGCTCAAGAGGGATAAGCAATAATTCAAGCATTAAACCGGGCTGGAGCAACAACACCAGTGGCCAGAGGTCTGCGCTCATCCGTCTGGTACGCACACGGGGACAGTTCGATATACGACGTGTACTTGATCCGAAAGGTTTTTTTTCCCCAAAGTATTACTCCGAACACACTGCCTATGGAAGCTATAATTCCTGAAAGTTTTTGGTCGAAGGGTCATTAGTCTCCGAGTTAATACTCCGAGGTCGTTTCTCCAAAATCAGATCATTACTCCGAAGGTTTTTGTATCTCCGATCGATCATTTCTCCGAGGGTCATTGCTCCGAAAGATTTTTATTCCGAAGGGTCTTTCTTCCGAAAATGAAATAGGTCATTATCCGAAATTTAGTTGATCCGAATGTTTTACACTCCGAAAGGTCTTTCGTCCGAAAGGTCGTTTGCTCCTCAATTTTCGGATATCGACCTTTCGGAATAAAAACCTTTCGGATTAAAACCCATTATTTTAATTCAATAGACTATTTTACTCCGAGGTTATGACTTACTTTCACATGCCAAAGGTCGTTTCCTCCGAATTTTCGAGTATTGACCTTTCCGAAAAAACCTTCGAGTAAAACTTTTTTTTTTTATATCTATAGATATTTACCCTCCGAATATTCGCGAGCTTAATCTTGCCTTTTTTGGCTGACCAATATTTAATTTTACATATTAAACTCACGTTCTTTAGGTCTCACAATCACCAACGGCTTGAATATCGGCGCAAAACTCACGCTTGTGTTTTTGGGTGAATGACCAATTCTAATCAAGATTGACACGTTATACACTTAAATCGGGTTCCCCCCCCTTTACTTTAAATGATGTCTAAAAATTCTGAAAAAACCGTAAATGAACCTTAGGATTCAAAATCCTATGGAAATAAAAAATAGGTTCTGTACTCCGAAGGTCGATATTCCGAAAACTCGGAGAAACTACCTTTCGATTAATGACCCTTCGACAAACCTAAAAACCTCTCGAGCAATGAACCCTTTTTTAGATTTCGGAATAGATACCTTTTCGGACTAATTGCCGTTCGGATTAAATTACCTATCAGAGAAATAGACTTTCGGAGATATTACCATTGTCGGAGTAATAACGTTCTGATAAAGACCCTGTTCGGAGTAATCCTTTTCGGAACAAAAACGTTCGGACAAATGACACGTATCGGAACCTTGACCTGCACCCTAGGTAACCACGTGGGGTGGGTTTGGGCTGCCCTCGGTACCTAACTATCACCCCGCCACGTTCGACCTTTCCAGACTCCAAAAGACTGCCCATGAGTTCCGCCTCCATGCAGTCAACGGCAAAAAGCCGCACTTTGCATATCACACACAACTCTTTTGTACATAAACTCACTCATTCAGACTTCCATCATTCACATTCCTTTGACCTGATGCTTCCCTGAGCAGTTTCTGCACTGCTCTTGCCTGTATGTGATGATCGACACTACAAACCCACACAAACTACAAACAAAAAGGGAACACATGGAACCTATGTGACACACCGCGTATACATATACATTTTACTCCTGTAACTTTGTGTTTCTCCCTGATATGTTAGTTGTATTGCATGTATTTTGTTGTATAAAATGTATCACCCGTACATGATTTTTGGAAATTACATACATCAATAAATTGGTGCATTTGACCTAGACAAAACGTAGCCAACGTAAAATTTTGGGGATCTCATTATCACGTATGCAGTAGATAATAATATATTAAAATGTAGAGTATATCCGTTACAGAATGCTTAAAAACGGGTCCCCAAGTTTTAGACGTGGGGTAACCTTTCAAATGAGTTTTTACTAACTTGAAATATCACCTGTTTGTTTCAACACTGAGGATTAATGTAATGTTTGCCATACTCTACGTCTTCTCCCTTCTTCTTCCTCTTCGTTCCCGCCTCCAAAATATGTACAAAACGTCCAGCCCCTGGCTTAATATACGTCATAAGCACGACGCCCTCCCTCATTTTGGTTAAAATTCATTTGTTTGTGTACGAAGTATATCGAAAATATTTGGTTAACTCATAAAAGTTTACTGAGAAGAGCATCTCAACATTGGCGGCTTACCCTACCCACCCCCGGGTAAGTCGGGTTTGGTTTTGCTAAGTTTGGCAAAGGATGTGTGAAAAATCATCTTGCGGACACACATGGCGCATTTACATTATTGGACCGGGAGAAACCTCGAGGGGAGAGTTAACAACCGCCCCCTGGTTAACACGAGGGTAAACATAGGCAGGCCGTACGCGGGGTGTGCGGGGTGGTGGCGGACGCACCCCTCCCCCCAAATAAAATCCACCAAAGGAAAATTCCACTTTTTGTGCTGATTTTTTTGATAAAAAAGGCTAAAATAACAACAATAAAAAAAATAAAAAAAATAAAGTCCACTTTTTGTGATTGAACATTCAAAAAGTCCAAAAACGACCATTTTGGGGTTATGCTCCACTTTTAATCAATAGGTCCACACCTCTTTTCGAAAAAAGCGTCCAACTTTATTTTCGAAAAAAGGTCCTTTTTTTCGATGGTCCCGCACCCTCCCCAAAATAAGCCTGCTTACGGCCCCTGAACATAGGCCACTATTTACTTACATATACGCATGAAGCAGATATGTTTTTACAATTAATGTGTAATCCTACTGAAGAATTTAGTGCACGTGATCCCCCAAGGTGTACACCCCTTACATTTTATAGACAATACTCCGATCATACCCCCCCCCCCCGTATAGAGGGCAAAAAATTTTGTTTCACAAAATAAATCTGAATTCCCTTCCTGGCTACTTCCATGATATTATCTGGAATTCCATATGCTAACCTTCCGTAAAATACCAGGAATTTTAGACCTACCTTCCGTAAATTCCAGGATTCCTACACTTCATGTAAAAACATGGAATTCCTAGATGATGATGGTTGGGGTATAGAGGAGGCGTCTGAAATACTTGATTTTTTGCGAATTTACCCCCTCTGAAATCGTCAAAACTGGAATTCCGGTCACCCCTAGACCTAAAATGGTTGAATTCCGCGCGTCGTATTTAGACATTAAATTCTGAATTCCAGCTTTCAAAAAGTGACAAAAAGTCACGGAATTCCCGGCGCCCTCTATGGGGGGGGGGGGCATTTTTTTTTTTCTGGAATGCCCATTAGCCCCTCGAAATTGTCTAGGCTGAAATGTATAGACAAACTTCACACCATAGCTTCACCTAATACTCTGAATTTCCAGATAAAAATGGTCCCTTTGATACCGGCGGATTTAATGATTACAACTAGCGCCATATGGCTGGGTAGCACTGTCACTGATTATTCAGGGGTGAAATAAATGACCAAAGAAAAAGGGTGCAACTTTTTACGATTGACACACCCGCGGCTTATAATTCATTACAATATTTGACATCATTATGGGAAAAGACTTCTGGTTCCATTTTAGTGAGTGTACCTCAGTGCCCATTTGTTATATCAAGCCGTGCGTGGCCTAATGCCCATTACAAGAGCTGTACCATTCCTGACAATATGAAACATGCCCATGACATACAACCCATAATAGGTAAAACCGTATTTTGACAATGTCTTTTTACATAAATCGCTGGTACCAAGAATCTATTCAATCATTTTTCTTGATAAATAAAATAGCAAATAGAATAAATGATGTTTTAACACAACCTAATTGCATAAGAATCATTTTCTCCAATTGTATTTGAAAACGTGTTTAAAAATCTTCAAATTTACCCAAAATCAAAGGAGTGGAACATATATTTTTTTTAAGGGGTAAGGTTTATCCCGGGGTGAAAACATGAAAAGGAACAGAACGCGTATTATGCCAACGTGGTTCTCACCTTCCAGATTAAACGTATAGTTTTGCCTTCTGCAAGTTGTTGTCAATAGTTTCCCGGAGCTAAAACTAGGTCAAGGTCACAATGGGGGACATCGATTTTCCGATGTATCCGTTCGTGGGACAAATTGAACATTTACAACCAGTCCGATTTCAAAATCGGAACATTCTATGAATTAGCAGGATGACATTGAACTGTTATTATTCGAACAATTCCTAATGGGGTTTTTTTTTTTATACCCCTGTACAAATGTTTTGCCCCCCCCCCCTCGGGCCCCCCCCCCCCCCCCATTTCAACATGTTCCACCCAGGTTTGATCTCTGGTACACTTTTAAATTATTATTTTTAGACAATTTCACACATCTTTACACAAAAATTGTTTCTTTATGGCAATTTTTTAATTTTTTAGTTTTTTGATATTTTTAACCCCAAACCCAAATAAAACAAATACATTCTCATTACAAATCCGATCATAATTTATAACTTCAACAAGTTTTTAAAAATTAATTCCTCTCGATCGACTTTTTTTTCTGGCAAACACAGTATAAAAGACCTATTTTGATTGGTATCTCGAGGTTTTATTCAGATATATCGTGTGATGAGCCATCCGTATGCAAATTCGAGCCCTGTGAAGTTCAAGGGTTTAAAAGGGAGCGGAGGACACTTCGCACCTGCGGAACAATGAAATCTCAGATAATTATTGTGATACGGCGATTACATGTAGGCTTATTATACCACCACTTTTTCTGCTTTACATTTTAGGGTAAATTGAAGAGCAAGGTTGCCTTAGCAGACCAACCTCGGTTTTCGACGGTCCTCTCACGGCCCTCTCTCATTGCACAATTTAATAAAGTAATAATATGGATTTTTCTTTGAGCTAAATCATGTTAAATATTTAAAATATGTTTAGCCCAAGACAGCTTTTTCGCGGGTGATTTTTAATTTCCACAAATGATTCTGACATTTTTTCCATATTTTGCCTGTCCCGACAACTCTCTGAGCACATCTGGGACCGGATACCGCCACCAATAAGCTCAGCAACCATGCGCATCACGTAAGTGATTCAAAACAACCCCATGGAAGTGAGGAACAATCAAAATATTAGTAATTTTTTTTTTTCATATTAATGAGTGCAAATTTCTTGATGCTTAATGATTTAAAGAATATAATATTAGCCATCTAGTCCTTTATCAAAAAAGATGCCTTTAAAATTATAGTATAACACGTTTTAGAAATTATTTTAAGATCATTTTATAATAATAATTCAATAGGAGAGTTTTTAAAGATCATTTAAATCGATTTGGGATTTTGGGCATATATTTCTAATGATATTTATAAAATATGAGATTCGCACACATTCAAGTTTGGCCAGGTTGAGCCATTTTTATTCACGTGATATAATTAAACTGTACTGCACCGATCCCTTTTCTGATTTGGTTATTTTAGGTATCATCCGGCGCGAACCTACTCAGACTGAGATGCTGCTTTCTGATCGTCCATATCCTTGGATCCTGAGGTGGGACTTTTCCTCCACTGTTTGTTTCTTGTTTGGTGATTGGTCATTTTTTTTCGGTTTTTGCGTAAGGGTTATGTGTGGTGTTTGCAGCTCCTCTCTGATTGGGTAAAATTGCGACTTTCTGATTCGTTACTTTTTTTAAGCTCTTTAAGGGCGGGATTATTCACGGTGCGTGATTGGTCAATTCGTGAGATCCTTCTCCCCGTAAGTGGCATTTATTATGTTTATTTAAGTTTTTAAGGTATAGTTTCTATTTCTTTCACATCCCGAAGATAACGTCTATTACAACCCCACCAAATTATTTATTTGTCATTTATATTTTTTTTTTCATTTTTTAAGAAAAATATTTTTTTTTTTATTTTTTTTTATTTAAATACATTTGTTTATTTTGCTCTACAAAGAGGCCGTTGGCTTATTCAAAATATTTTTGATGTTTTTTTTTTATTTTAGTTTGTAAGAGGCTCTGAGCAGAGTCATTTGTTTTTGTCGGGTTACTTTTGACAACAGTGAACTAAAAACAAACTGTAAAGTGTGAAAAGAAATAATAGCTATACTTTTTGTTGGTGATTACTTCTTATATTAGATAATTAAGTAAATGTTTTACCACAACACCATCTTTTTGAATCTGGTGCCCTTGAAAGAGCCTTGGGTTCTGTTTTGAAGCAAGTTTTTTTTTTTTAGTTCTCTTCGCTGAATTGAAGCTTCAGCTTTCTAATAGCCTCTTCTCTTTCCGTTAGAAGTTGGCTAGCCTTCCCTTGTGCCAATAGGCCTATGTATTTAAAAAAAAAAAACGACAGAGGGGAGAAAAATTGTCACATGGCTGAACAATTGTGACATAGTATTTTTTTTTACGTACATAAGGTAATTTTTATGTGTTGATAATTTCAATACAAGGCAAAGGTAGTTTTTCTAAGAAATACAAATATGTAAATTAAAATTAATCATAGAGTTTTTTTTTACTTTTTTTAAAAAAAAAATATTTGACTCACAAACAAAACAAAACCAAAAAGAAAAACATCAAAAAATATTTTTATTTTTTTTATATTTTGGGGAAATTACCTCAATAGGGTCATACATGGTAAAAGACCCGAGAGTAGTATGATTCTACTATGCTTACGAGAAAGACGGATACTTAGAGCAAAACAGCTCCATGTTTTCAACGCATTCATAAGACGTGTAAGAATCAATAACCACTCTTTGTCATTTTCATTCAAAGGTATCTGCTCTTCCGATGAGGCACTGTGCGTTCATGTTCAGATCTTTGTGGATCCTCCACCCTTAGTGGTTTTTGGAAAGTCTTTTGGGGTTGGCTGATCTCAATGAGATGCCAGTGTTTCATAAGAGCTGATTTAAGATCCCAAGTTTGGATCTGAGGGGCAAAGCGAGTCACAATGACAAGGGGGATGTTTTTTGGTTCATGGTTTGCTGTTGTATAGTTAATTCATTGGTGATTTTTCCTGAAAAAAAACATTTCGTGTCTCTGTATCCCCTCATTCCCTCAAGTTTACTGAGAAGGAGGAGACTTCATCAAGGAATTCTTTTTGATTGGTATTACAACGGACATATCCGATGGATTCTCCTTTGATTAAATCTCGGAAAACGATCTACACTCTCAGAAATAAAGGTGTAACATAGAACCCTTTTTTGTCCTGCATTTTCACCCTAAGCACTGCTAAGGTTTCTGTAAAGGAGACCTAAAAAGTTCTATGAAGACCTTCCAAATTTAATAGCCTATAAAATTCTTTTGGTATGCGTGTTGCACATTCTTTTGAAAGGTTTAAGCAACATGAATGCAGTGCATAACCCTTTGCCTTCCAATCATTTCATGGCCCTGAAATCATTTTTTTTCTGTTATACCCAAGAACCTTGTCGGCCGTCCCCAAAGGGTGCTTATTAACATTGGCATTTAAGGGTCCTAGAGTTTAAGGTTCTACAAGAACCATTTTCTTGCTACAGAACCATTTTTTTGGTTCTATAACCGAACCCCCGTTAAGAGTTGTTAGGGTTCGTTAATATAAGCCAAAAAAGGTTCTGGAGCAATAAAAAATGTTCTTTGTAGCACCTAAAACTCTAGGAAACCCTAAATGTAGGTACCAACAGCATCCATCAAGGTTTTGGTAGAACAGAAAGAATTATTTTTATTTTGCCACACAAAAATATTTTAGAACCAAAGGGTTCATCACTGCCTTTCACCTTGCATAATTTTTCCAATATATGTTAACACATGCCAAAAAGAACATTCCTAGGCCTATTTAAATTTTGAATGTTCTTCATAAACCTTTTTAAGGTTCTTTAAGAACCTTAAGAGTGCTTAGGGTGAAAAATACAGGCCAAAAAAAAAGGTTCTAGTTGAACTTTTTCTAAGAGTGTAGGGTGTGAAGAGTCGTACTACAGGTATTGAACGGTGTCCGTTTGTTGGTGTGTACTTGTGATCGAGCCCTCCGAACTCCAAAAGCGATCCACCCTTGTAACAATTTACAGGTCTATAATGTAGTGGTATTGAACACATCAGAAGTAAATTTGAGTGTTGGATGTGCATTATTCATAAACCTTATAGGGCTTCAAGGTTGTCGTCTGACGGTCGGTACCCCATGAGAATGTCATCTCTATATCTGTATTAAAACAGAATGTTCCCGTCAATTCAAGGAATGTTTTTTTTTTCCAAGCATGATTCGCAATATCTGATAGTTCGGGGCTCACATAATTTGTTACCCATGCTAACCCCGGTGGTTTGTTTGTAACCTTGCCATTAAATTCAAGCAATTCTTTTTAGGATAATTTCTAAGAGAATGCGCATTTTAGAGGTTGGTGGCTTAAACATATCATATTTAATTTGTTTTCTTTCTAGAGATTGGCAGACAAGATCTATACATTCATCCTGAGGGATGTGTGTGTATAAGCTAGTTACATCTCACTGACTAGTTTAACATCGCGATCTAGATGAAGATCATCTAAGATCCGGATGAGGTGGATGAATGCCTTCAGGTATGTTGTTTCTTTGTACAATTGGCAATAGAAAGTAATCTACGAATTCTGAGATATATTTAGTAGACGAATTACACCCTTTACTATTGTACGACCCGCAATGCTAAATCGTCATGTTTAGGCTTGTACTTTCACCAAGTCTAAAGACGAAGTCTTTACTGATATTTCCAGGATGCAAAATATTGAATCTTAATTATTCTGTGACTTATATTTTACAAGTCCAGGCTGTTTCATTTGTTATATCGAAATCAATTCTTTGATATTGGAAACCCGATAATTTGCGTTCACCTTCGGAATATTAATTTGAAGGATAACAAGGGCGCACCTACCTTTATCATGGTTTCACTAATTTCTTTAAGGTTTTTCAGAGCTATAATTTCAGCCTTGGTTATATTTCTTTTGACTTGTGTCTTTTGATGTTTAGATTTCGGCTTTGTTTCATGTTTATACTCTTCTAATGACCTGTTGTAAGACGACTTCGGATTCCATTTTGATGGTAATTTGAATGATAGCTTATTGTTTGCTTTTTGTTTCTCGTTAGATAGTTTATCTCGCATTCTCCTAGCAACGATTAAAATCTTGCAGTATATGCTTTCGATGTGGCATTTTAGGTGTAGGTATAAAAATTGAAACCCCTTGCCAAGGGCTAATACTTCAAAATCCGACAGATGGTAGTGGGATAATTGTGTATATATTTTTTGCATTGTTTTTACTTACCTTCATTTCAATTTGGTCCTTTTGTCCCTGCAAAGTTTTCTTGACACATCTTCCCTTAATGGTTCTTCTACCTGGTCTACATTTTTTCGTTAGCATTTCTTTAGTATGTTTAATCGAGATTTATTTCTTTCCCGGGTGGTTCTTGTCATAATGGTTCTTTAAACTCGCAGAGAGCAGGTTCTGATATAAATGCTTATATATATAATATAGTTATTGTAGCACAACGGCAAGTTAGATGCTTTATTAGTACCAGCAATTCAGATGAGTTTCTTGTGCACAGGTCCGTGCCGCTGAGTGTAAATGAGAGTGTGTGAATCCTTGGAATTGATGGTTTTCAGGCCAATGATTATTCGACATGCGCATTTAAATACATATTGGGTAGACGATAACAATCTATGAAGTCGATTCATCAATGCACAGAGACACCTGGACATATTGTGTCAGTAATATTCTTGTTCACGTTTATACATCTGCTCTTGAAATACCGTATGTAATTTGATATTGAAGATGTCTGTAAGTTAATGTTAGCTTGAATTGGTCTACATTTCAAGAATGCGAGTTTTTTAAATGGCTTAAGCAATAATTGTAATTTTTGAGAGCGACCCCAATTTTCAAATTTGTAATTGTGATATTTTATGTAACAGTGTTCAAGTAATTGTCTACTAAACTAATACCTGCGAATGGTGTTGGCCCCAAAAATATTGCATCGCCATAAAGGTGTTTTATAATTAGGACTCGGGTTGGATAATTAGACTTTTCTGTTCTGTCCATTATGAATAAACAATCTACGAAAATCAAGCCTAACTTGAACTTTTGGAGAACGGTACAGTCTAATGGACAGCGTTACACTTACATGGCGCTATTTCCTTGTTATTTCATATTGGAATAACGTTTTCAGCGGCCGTTGACTTATCATCGGGTTCCCATATTATTTAATTACCCAAATTCATTATGAAAAAAAAACAGATGTTCGAGCTTAACATACACAGGTGTAATATAAACCCCCTTTCACACTAGAGCAAACGCATAGTCGCATGCGTCGAACCGGAGATTTTAAGATCACGGAAGTGGATGTTTTGAAACGAAACAAACAAAAAAGTTCTATTGACGAAGCCGAAAATATCGCAAATGTATTATTTTTTGAAGCACGACGAACAGAACTAAGGGTGAAAATATATAGTAACATACATGTTATAGCTGTGTGCAAGTTTAGTTACACCGGCAATTTGTGTGAAATAAAAAGAGAAGAAATGTTTGTATACCATGTAGTACCATTTGAAAAATGTGTCGAAAAAAAAAATTTCACAATTTCGGCTTCAATTTTGAACAGAGAAATCGCAAATCGCAAAGCATTTTTTTGGAACTTCGGGCTTCAAATTTATAGACTACAATGCTATTATTGTTCTTAACGTAACCCGTGCATCAGTAGCCTGCATTTTTTAAAGAGAAGTTCTGGATCAACATTTGATATGGCCGATCTGCCTAGGCATTGTAAAGTCACCACGGCGCGCTAGCGTGTTGAATGTGGAAACTGCTGCCATCCCGCTATCCCCGCTATCTACTGCTGATTGGGGACATGGATTACTGACTTCGAGGGCATTCTTGTAACTATCAAAAAGGGGAAATCATCAAAAAGCCCGTTTGGGGCTACCCGGGGTTGGCTAGAATGTCTAAATGAGGCCTAATACTTACTCAACTTAAGTACTAAAAGCTAATAAGCCTGTAGCCTAGGTTCTAGTCTGTCGATTGGAACTTCATGTAGCATAGTCACTGATAACCACCCCATACAAGATTACAACGAAGGACATAGTCCACTCCATGTCCAGGGTGCCAATACTTTGAAGTCATTTGCAGTAACTATGGTAACATGGACCCGTTATCACTGTCCTGGGTGTGGCTGTGTGGGGGGGGTGGGTGAATTGCCACAGTGATAGCGTGAAGTAAAAAGTGAATCTAGTGTTGAGGTTGCCAGTCAACCTGGGTCACTAAACTGCCCACATCCGCCATCCAGGGCTATAATTAACTGAACAGAAATCTAGGTTGATGCAACTAGCAGTAGGTTAGTAGTAATCATGTATACTAGCGC
>JAMKCH010063435.1:0-10200 GCA_023653785.1 Ophioderma brevispina
CTCTAATTCGCTAGATATATGGCTATGGGGTGATGGAAAAGCTAGAGTTTACAATGAGGGTCCCCCAAACAACATTACCAGAAAACGTTTTTTTTTTTCTTTGTGTACAACGACGGATAAACGACACATTTACAGCCAATAGAGAAGGTGTAACACAAAGAGCTAGCGTTGAGGCATGCCTCCAGGGTTACCAAGTGCATCGCAAATTAGGAAGGACATGTGGAAGAGATAGAAACTAAAGGGCAAGACGTAAGATAATGTCATGAAAATTGAATTTTTCAACCTTATACCATATGATATAATTATTTTGCATGTCTTACCATAAAATATATAGTCCAAGATAATAGAAAACCCCCTGAAAGAAATGAAGCCATAGCTGTTTTTTTCTGGATAGTTTCCTAATGTTGTAAGGAAAAAACATATCAAAAGTCCCCAAGAGTCCACCTTGTGCTTATTGGTAAGACGGGGGTTAAAGTTGTACAGGGGTCAAATTTTTATAATGGTCCAATTGTCTCCAAATGTATACCCAATGTTTGCGTAATGTCATAAGGATGAAAAAAAAGTATAGTTTTGCCCATTTGGAATTATCGTTTATCAACTATAGGGAAATAACTGTTCAAGGTCAAACTGGGGTATAAGCTTTTAGAATGGATTCGTTCCTTTCCAAAGGTATCAAATTGTTCGTCTCGTGTGTTAAAACTGAAAGGATAATCATTTAAATATTCACGGAATTCCGGCCTTAGTTATAGGGCTCATTATGAAAGGTTTCTACAGGGTCTATGGGAGGTCAAAAGCCACTACCCTATAAGGTCAATATGTTATGTAACAGATGTAGATGGAGATGTGAATAAGCATTTGCCATAATTATGCCCGTACAACATGTACGGGTTAATTTGGAATTAATTAATTAAAATCGGACTGTTTTTTTAAATTTTTACCCATGGATGAACCTTGGAAGAATTTTGGCCTATATCCTAAAAACTAAAGGTCAAAAGGTAGGCAAACCATAATTGTTTAATAATCAGTGTGTGACAAGAAGAATAAAATAGTCAATGATTTAGCGGAATTGCATAATTTTAAATTTCTTACCCTGTATAAACTTTACACCTATAATCCAAAGGCACCAAGGGGGATATTGGAGACTTTTGATATGTTGCTTCTACACATAGAAAGCTATCCTGAAAAAATCAGTATGGCTTATTTATTTTCACCTTCTCTCTGCACACAGACCTAAAGTTCCTGGACTATTAGTCTAATCAATACGTTGCCGGATTACCACTCAATATTTAAACGAAGTTTTTTAAAAAAATCATCGTAATACATCATGATTTTGCCAAAAATATAACAAGAAACAAAGCAATTAAGAAGCCATCACTATAGTCGTAACAAATGTAGTTACTTTAGTACTGGATTGGAAAACCAAGGCTAAAGTAAGGTAAACCACTTTTTATACTTACCGTCTTGAAGAGAACTTTTAGGCAGCTTATTTGCAAAATATGCCAGCATTTTTTTTCATGGAAACAAAGAGGGTTTATGCATTAGCATGTCTTGCCAGTTCCTTTTTGCTTACTTTTTTGATATGTTGTGGGAGGGTTTGAAAACAGTACAGCAAGAAAACATTCTGCTTAGCAATTTGGCAAGGTCATACTGTAGGTTGAGTGGTTTAAGTAGCAGTCTTTACGTGATTTATATTCAGGTACAGAAAGGGACTAAAGAACTCGAACCACTTAAATGGGGGTTCGTTAATCGTAGTACTTATCCAATTGACCCATATAAACCGATCTTGCGAGAAGCCGAAAAATTACCATACATAATGAAAGTCATTAGCGATTACTGTAACACCATTAGTATGTGACGATAGGTGGCTCAATTTCACGATATGTTTACACGAAGAGAAAAGAACCTGGGTTTGGAAACAAAACACGTCAAATTTATCTATTGTACAATCATTAATTTTTGTTTTTTGATGTAGCAGGTTACATATTAAAATTGTCTAACCGGTATTTACGTGCAACGAATGGATTTTGTATTGGGAAAACAAAAAAAGCAGGCCCGTACGCAGAGGTACCCTATTCCAAATAAGGGCCATTTTGTGCTGACTATTTTGATAAATATGTCCCTTTTGGAGACGAGATAAGTAAAAAAAAGACCATTGGGCGGGTCCAATTTTACCAAAAAAGGGTCAAATAAATTTGCGTACGGCCCTGGCCAAAAACTGATCTATACTCTACATTGTCAAACAGATCGACAGAAATAGAACAAGACATAGACACACTTGGTGTTACACACCAATGTGGAACTCGGCGCACGGGCTTGATGGACAATAAACCCATGAAAACTCGGCTGACATGGAGGACTGGGTAAGGTAGCCACCCGAGTTACAAGGGCTTCGTTTCCTCGGCCGACGCGATACACAAGATGGAAATGGCACCTATCCGAGACCAAGCTGGTCAATATGGATAATCTATCCGAACCCGGGCCAGGCAATAGACCATCGGAATTAACTGGGATTGTACAGTCCATTTGAACTATTTAGTGCCTGATTGTCGTTTTGATCATCGTTATCAACACTAAAATCTAAAATCAACTTCTAACAGTCCTGCTTATATTTTATACTTATCTTAGACGAAAGTCCAATTGGATAACCTATGTAAGATGACAGAGACATAGGTTGCATTTGATACTACGTTGCCGTCTCGAGACAGGAATGTTATGGCCAGAGGTCTCGCGTTTTTTTTTGTACTCGGGTGGTGACCCGACCAGAATACACTGCACCCCCCCGGCAGTAAACCAGCCGTGTGAAACATGTCTGTTATAACTGAAAAAGCCCATTATGGGCGGCGCGGTGGCGGCTATGTTATATTGCCTCCATTTTTCTGATTAAAATATAATATTTACAATTTATTTGAGAAAAGACACAGGAAAAGTACTTTGGTTACTAAAAAAGAGAAAGTGGAATTCCCAGTGCTGTGTTGAGAGATGCACCTGTTGTTGACAACTAGAGAGGTGATGGGGATTCCCCAAGATGTAAATTAGAAAATGAGTCAACTGGTTAGCTTTGGATCAAACACATTTGCAAAATATGGGGGTCCCCCATGGGAGTTATATATGTGAACTGGATTGTTAATGCAGATGATGGTATTTATGTGAATTCCAATTGGTCAGCTAGGCAAGAAGATTAGTTATTGCATATGCTGTGGAATATCTATTTAAGACTGGGAAACTTGTGAAATGTGGTAGTAAAGCATGAGGAGTTGCCAAAGATGTTGAGATTTGCCGCAGCACCAGTAACAAGTCGCGAGAAGTGTTAGTTAGTTTTAATCTACATAATGGTAGATTTTAGGCTTCACATAGGGCCAGGATTTATATATTTCAATTCTACGTGAGCAAGGTGCTATAATTATTCTACTGTCGTCTTTGAAGGCCGAATGGCGGGGAATCAATAGGATTCCAAATGTGGACAGATAGAAATCGTAGGTGATTATCCTGGACTGATATTTATGTTGAATATTAACTATAGTGTCGTTAGGGACTTAGTTAACCTAGTCGTCTGGAACTGCTGGACAAAAATGTCTCTCAGGATGAGAAGATTCTTAGGGAATATACCATGTGATATGGATGTGTGACTTTGCAGGCTGTCATTTTGGAGTCGTCGCTGTGAGGACATCTCATCGTTGAACCGCAACGCTAACTTTGGTTGGAGACATAACGAACTTTGAGAGTAAGATTGAATTGTTAAGTGTTAATTTTGAATGTATAGATAACTTGTATTTGGACATACCAAATTCTTGATCCAATCTGAATCAAATTCATTAAATTGTTTGTTATATAATTCAGATCACTTGTGCACAAGGATCGTTATTTGTGTGTAGTATTTGACCTTAGACGTCCACGAGACGTTACATAACACTACTTAGACGTCGTCATTGGTTTAACACGTAAAGCGAAATCTACGAAAAATGCTGTGATTTTGGATATATTATAAGACAATGTTGTCATTTTCCAAAATCGTTGGAGCTGAAGAATCAAATCCGCTTGTAAGGATTATTTCTGAATTTTAAGTACGAATTAACGGACGGGGACTAAGTTTTTTGTGGGTCATGAGAACACCCTTGAACGAACAGCATGATTCAATCAATTTGTGAGGCTGCGTTATTGGGTGTTTGGTTAGTTTTGATGAGGTGCTATATTGAAAGAAGCTTGTGGCCGAAAACGTCGAGCCCATAGACAACGGTAAGGTATAGCCCACCAGGAACGTTTTAGGAATTTTAGCCTGGTTTATTAATACATGGCATAAGATGGCTATCGTTATCAAAAAGGCGGAACATGAAATCCTATCATAATTATTGGTTTCATCTCAGCGATGTTGGTTAGGTTTATATTGTCGAGCGTATGCCGCACAAATGTAGTATCTGAAAAGTATCTCAAATATGGTATTATCCCAAGTCTCGTTCGCAACATTGGAACAATCGCAGTTGTCTCTCTGGAAGTAATCTCTTATATATAGCTCGCGCCTTTTGGCGCGAGCTCATTGGACAGACATCTCGAACTTGTAAGACAGCTTAAGCTGAATCTCATGATTGGTGGTGTGCGCATGGAAGGAGATAGCCCAGGAGCTAGCAGAACATTTGGAACAATCTCAAGTACAAACGGTTTGAGTGATTATAAATATGTTAGAACAGCGACAGGAACCCCAGCAACGCGATTCTTAAGGAGCAAATGGTGCCTAAAGGAGAGGGGGCCAAGACAAAGTTTGTACAGGGGTCCAAAATTTTTAAATTGATCCAATCATGTTGAAAAAGTAGACATGTTATTTGTCGAACCACAGGATTCAGGAAAGGTTAGTTTGTACTATATACACTAAGGTTTAAGAGTTATAGGCTAAAACAGCAAAAATCAATAAAAGGTCAATCAGTTGTAACAGGGGTCAAATCTTAAGTCTGCTTCCAATTTGGATAAAAAAAATGGTGCAAATTATTGGTGGAGTCTATAGGATTAAATAAGGAATGTTTTGAGTGTCTAAAATGCTGGCTTAAGAAAGTAGGGGGGACACATTAAGGTCAAGCCCCATTGATGCAATGGACGTTGACCTTCTGTAGCCCTACTTTCTTAAGCAAGCATTGGAGACAACTCAAAACTATTCCTATTTTGCTCCTATGAGCTCACCAATTAATGTCACCATTTGTTATCCAATTGGAGCAACTAAAGATTTTGACCCCTGTACAACTGAAATTGACCCTTTTTATTGATTTTTGCTGTTTTAGCCTATAAACATCTTAAAAACCGTACGTTGTAGATAGTACCAAACTATACTTTCCTGAATTGAACTCATTGTGGTTAAGACAAATACCATGGTATACATTTCAACACATGATTGGGCATTTAAAAATTTGACCCCTGTACAAACTTTGTCTTGGGACCCATCTCCTTAAGGCAGCATTTGCTGCCCACTTAAGATCACGTTTCAGGGGGGTCCCTGTCAGGTTTGGCAAACATATTTAATAACTCAAACCTTTTGAACTCGAGATGTGTTACAAGGTCTGTTAGCTCCAGGGTTAATATTTTGTTTAGGTTACTGTGTAACTATATACGAAGTTACACTGAAACAGCCAATTTAATATTGTAATACATTCTATGGGTTTTAAGTCGATGTATACGGTCATTTTAAATTTTAAATTAAACCTAAATGACTGTGGCTGGAAATCACACTCGTTTGGCAAAGGGTTAATCAGACTTCATGCTATTACTATAAGATTATGAACGAATGGTGTACGAGGGTGTGATTTTATAATTTCAATGCGACGAGGCTGATTTACGAAATACTACGTAAGAATCCCTGGGAAATCTCGATAGGCCCAATCGAGCAGACCGTGCCCACCCCCCAAGATTTTTTAACCCCTAATTTTTACATGCAAGAGTGTGCTTTACATAGTTTGACAATTCAAACATTCAGTTGACTCACTTCATATGTCACCGGGTATCCAGACCAGGGGGCGGAAAGACCTTATAATTAGCCGAAAAATAGCTGATTTTGCTGCTTTGCATGAACCCACCCCGGGGGGGCCCTCATGTGTAATGTTGTAAAGCACCGCGCGTGAATGGACTTCAAAAATGACCCCTAAGCCTTAGGATTCAAAAACTCTTCAAACCGACCCTAAAAAGGATTTACCCAAGCAAAGATACCCTAAACGAGGATGAGGATTCTGAAATATATACCCAAAACAAGGATTTTACCCAAGCAAAGATACCCTAGGCGCCGCTCTAAGCGAGGAGGACTTGAGAATGAAAATTAGGGTCTACCCAAAACAAGGCTTGATAATGCTCAAACACCCTGAAATGAGGACTTGGTATGAAATATATTACTAAACTAAGGATTGCCATTGCCACTGGACCAAGGGAATTCTTTACTTGACCATTAGGAACGAAATAGATGATTGTGTAGGTTCCAGGCATGCTAACAACAATTGATACACAGAAAACACGGAGCCAAAAAACACCGCGGAACCATCTAAAAAACAGCGTCAACATCCAGTAGTGTTCACTTTTCTTTTTTAAAAATCATAATTTGACCATTTAAAACCAAACAGCTAAAATGAGGTCCAGGCAATGCTCATCAATCATATTGATACACAAGAGCCGCGAAAACACCGGGCACCATCCAAAAAATCGTATGGGAAACCATCCAAGGTGCTCCACTTTTGTTTTAACATTGACCATTTTGGACAAAAATACAAAGTGGGTTTCGGGCAATGCTTAATTACAACTGAATAGAAAAAACCGAAAACACCGGAACCACTCAAAAACATTTCATGAAACCATCCAAAGTATCAAACTTTTGTTTTTGTTTAAAAATCGTTAGTTTGATCGACATTTGAACCAAAATAGCTGATTTTTGATCTAGGCCCAATGCTCATCAACTATGTGAAAACCAAAGAAGCCGAAAACCCAGGAACCATCCAGAACCATCCAAAGTATCAATTTTTGTTTGCACAGAATCATTAGTTTGCCTTTATATTTTGACAAAAATAGCCAATTACGAAATCATGCTTTTAATGAAGGATATTTTTAAATGTGGATTTATAGTCAGATCATTTTTTACTGATTATCATTGTTTTATTACATTATGTTTTTCTCAGTATTTTCTATATTATATGACCCGCTGAATTAATAATTAATAACGCAATAGCCAATAACAAAATCCGAAATCGGAAAGTAACCAATAGAAACGAGCTCACCAAAAAACCCCGCTCAGTTGTTTTTTGACACCCGCATTTCGTCGGCCGGGGCCGGGTTACGCAAATGGGAAAGTGACGATGGCCTGGGTATATCCAGGGAATATCGGCGATAAATAAAGATAAAGGAGGCTTTTGGTGAATCGTGCATATCAAATCGAGCTTTCAATTATAAACAATCTTATTCTGGAGTTAGTGCTCGTAATTTTTTTTCCACTTTTGTACTATCTTGCGACAATTTAATGCTCGATGTAGTATTGACGGAAGCCACTAACTCATCTGTAATACGGTTACTTCCGGGGATAAAATAGAACGCCAGACGGTGCAAATGCCAACCTGTCAGATGGTTGGTACAAAATACGGGCGACAAAAATGGTTTTTGTAATTGTAAAAAAGCGTATTAAGCCAATAAGTAATGAATATGTCACTGCTATGGATCATTTTAACAAGTACCCTAAACGAGGATAGTCCTATTAAAAAAAACACCCTTTCTGGTGCATAATCAGCTATTTTGACCCTAAACGCGGATCCGCGCGGAGCCGCGTTTTGCCTTTCAAAAGCACCCTAATCCGCGGTATTTTCTTCACGGGGTGGTGCTTACAAGTATTATTTGAGTGGCCCCCCCGGGAACCACAGGGACGCGCCCCCCGAAAGCCTCCCCCAGCACCGCCACTGATGTCATTGATAAGCGTTTGAGATGTGGGTTGGAGAAAGGAAAGCGTCTGTGCATTCCGTGGACAGCCAAAAAGAATGAAGGAGATGCATTCGACATGATCTTGTGGGGAGAGACTAGAACTCTTTATATAAACGTAGTGTGATGTGGTGAAGCAAAAGCTTCAATACTTTGGTCATGTTGCTAGGAGGGATGGAGAGAAGTGGAGAGAAAGGAAAGTTATTAATGTTGGGAAAAGTTGATGGGAAAAAGGAACAGAGGAAGACAGGGCTCCGGTGGACAGATGGCATGTTCTTCTACATGCTAATATACCAGTGCTACTCAAAGGCTCAAAGTCGTCACGAATGGAGAGTTATTCATCAGAAAGGGTCACGAATACTCAGACATGAGTAGAACGACGACGACCGATCCTGTATGGGATACATACCATGTGGGTCGCCTCAAGGACAAAAGTGCTCACTATTATGTATTATTTGACCCTCAAAGTTTATAAGAACGATTCCATAGTAAAAATACAAAGCGATAGTAAAAAAGAAATTATCAAAACAATTTTACAGTCAAATTCAAATCACGTGTTCAAATACATTGTTGGTTTATTGAGCCAGTAGCTGACATGACGAGAAGTTCGAAATTCAATAAATCTTCAAATGCAGACAATTCCCCGTATATACATTCAATAAACACTGCTCAATAAAGGAATCACCTTGTGATAGTACAACTTGGTGAATGCAGAAGAGAAATTGCAAACGGTATATCTATTGGCAATTAGTTTAACGGGATTGTTCTTCTCATCGGTTTAAATGATTTAGACCATCATACTTTTACTTTTTTTGCAGTTCTGAAGGTTTTATGTGCAATCAAAATTCAATAAACAACATAATGTTATTTACGTAAGGCTTTTGGGGTATTATTGTAAAATTCGATACCGCTTGCTGCCCATTATTGAGAAATGCAGCATTCTGATGGGTCAGTTTACTGCCCATATTCTGCTCATAATGGGTCGCTAAGGGCATTTCCTTATTAACTACAGCTATTTAGGTAATGATAGAACTAACAGGGTTGCAGGATTCATTTATGGGCTCTAATGTATCCTCGGCCAGGAAAAAAAACTTTCAAGTAATGGACTCGCTGCCTCGTCCATTATTTAGTCTTTCTAACCTCGGACACATGATTCGCCCATAAATGACACTGCCATCACCCTTTATTTCTTAATACATGCAGTTAATAATGTAATTGTATATGGTCGTCACCTTAAGAGGTTACGGGTTTACACATTACGGGTTTAAAAATGCTAGTAAGTTTCAGGCATCTGATGGAGTGGTACGGGTCTTACCGAGTGTAATATTCTTCACTATAATGAGCACCTGTTCATTACATAGACTCTAAATTTCTTGTTAGTAGAACAAATGGTCAAAGCATAATATTTTGTTTATTGTTAATAAGTGTTGGTTAATCAGTGATATCAGGATCGCGATAACCTGTCAATAGGAGCATAGACGATATGTACACAAGCAAAATACACTGTTTGACTAAAATGACCTGCCGGCCACAAGCGGAATAAAAATGTAAATTTCCAAGGGACATTGACATCAGATTAAGTTCCAAATTACTATTCCAAAGAGAAGAGTACCGTCTAAAGTATTTTTTCTTATATTGTTATTTTTCGTTTCTTTCTTGTTTCTTTCTTTGTTGTTTGTTTCTTTCTTTCTTCTTTTCTTTCTTTCTTTTCTATATATAATTATTATATAATAAGGATTAATGAGGCCGAATTGGCAAGTTAATCCATTTTAAATCGCTGCTGGGCACCTTTCCACTCTGCGCATGGCGCGCGTTTTGTCTCACAAAATCTGATCAGCCATATTTTTTCAGCAGTAGCAAAATTTGTAAGGAAAATCCACCGTTTTTAACAGGTTTGTCGTCACCAAAAAAAAATCGCAGACACTGTTGTATAATTCGAAAATGGACCAAGACAAGATCGAACGCAGAAAGAACTGTGAGAACGGTCAAGGAAAGCTTGGAGAGAGAATTAAGATAAGTATTCTATCATGATTCTGTGTAATAAATACCGCCAAGGCCCGCCACAGGAGTCAATCAGCCTTTTTCTCCCCGCATGATGTTTTTCTTTCTTTTTATGTTTTTCCAAATAAATTATCCATTTGGTTTCTTCGTTTAGGTTTTACTATTAAGGGCCAGGGATGGATAGCTCCTAAAGGCAGCATTTCGCGGCCTTTTCAATGTGTGGTTCCTTTTCTTGTGTTTCCCTTGTATCAGGCTCATTTTTATATTTAGGCACTG
>JAMKCH010063439.1:0-130513 GCA_023653785.1 Ophioderma brevispina
AACATTTTAAATTTTTTACCCCTGTGTAACCTTGAACTCCAAGCTTGGGCTATGAGAGGGGTGTGGCAAGTGCTTCCGTCAATTTTTTTGATTATCAATGCACAAAGTACTTGTGTACCAAAATTCACAGTTTTATCCAGATTTGCACACTCACATGAGATCTGTGCATTGCAGGCCCCCACTAATGATATCTAGTGAACAATGACTAAAACAGAAGGGGCTGGAATCACGAAATGCACCTTTAACACCGAAATGGTGTAAACTAGCACCAGTGGGTGCAATCCCGTTGATTCCAAAAGGGTGTTAAAATTAACACCCATGGTGTTAAAGTTAACACCCCCGTTTTTGCAGTGTATCTGGTCGGTCCTGTAGGCTTAATAAAAAGTTTAAGGCAACCTAAAATACGCGGGCTATCGCCATAATGACGACCAAATTAGTAATGATTAGTACTACGATTATTTTCATCATCGTGGCTAGTGTAAATCCAAGCGACCGTGAGACTTCCAAAACTTTTTTTTGACACAGTCCACTGTTCGGGAGAGGAGGGATTTTGGATCCCCAGAATCAATAACATCTCAAGAGGCCAAACTGGATATATTTTACGTTTACCGTCTGGGTCTATATCATGCACGCAGGCGCTATAAAATTTATACAAATATTTGCAAGTTGTGTCTTTGTATTGTTCTATAATATTATTGATTTTACTGTTAAAATGTTGTATTCAACATTTTGCTGCCATAAGATATGTTTTAAATAACAATTTACTCCTCTTCTTTATGTCAATTAATGCTAATTAACAGCAGTTATCTAATTGGTAACGCTGATGGATTAGCGCTACAGCGGTTAACCTCCATTTCAAAGCTCTGCAAGTCCTGGTTTAATGCTACATGCTACTCTTCCTGTTTTTACTGTTTTTACAGAATGTAAACATCCAAATTGTTTTCAAACTCGTGGAAGTGATTTCAGTAAGGGTCCTTTTCATTATGTCATTTTTTTCATGCCATTATGTCCCTTTAAGGTAAGTTGTAGGACAATGCTGGGATCATGAAATAATCATGTTAATCGCAATCCTAAATATACAATTAACGAATCGTATATAGGATTGCGATTAAAGGGATATTTGCGATATAAGGTAATTTTCATACATGAAAATGAAGGGGGTAAAGGGGACACGTTTTGATGAGGTATATACCCATGTAAACTAACAGTTTCAAGACTGAGGACATCTTTCTTTAAGTAAACATGGCGATGGCATTATGTTTTGGAATATTAACCAAAGAGTCTTCAGGGTTGTTTATACTCGAGACAAGCGAGCAAGGAACAGAGGTGGTGTGCATTATCAAGGAAGATTCATAAATGGTATACGTACACCATCGGTCATCCATCTTGAATTAAAACAGAAAGATGATCAAAGCAAACTGAATGAGGAATGGAAATCACGAATGTCAAATTCAAAGTTT
Source organism: Ophioderma brevispina (assembly GCA_023653785.1). Lineage (NCBI taxonomy): Eukaryota > Metazoa > Echinodermata > Ophiuroidea > Amphilepidida > Ophiodermatidae > Ophioderma > Ophioderma brevispina. The sequence continues at coordinate 1,461 of JAMKCH010063439.1, forward strand.
ATAGAGAGAATAAAAATCGAATATTTAATTTTTTCATCATCATCAGCCTTTTTGTCAGTCCACTGCTGGACTAAGGCCTCAACATGTTTCCATGCTGGATTTCGGCATACCCTTCCACGCTGGCCTAGTGCGGGTTGGAAGGGACCCTGGTACCTAGAGTGATGAGTGCAGGTAACAGACCCGGGATGGTCCCCTACTCTTTTCGATAAGGTCTGCAACTTTTTACGTACTTGCGAAGTACTTATCAATACTACTTGCGAAGCCGCCTATTTCTGTCCTCAATAAGCGTTACTATAGTGTAGAGAAATGGGTTCAAAGCTGAATTGATTGGTAAAATGAAGGCAACTGTCCAAGCATACACTACAGGATCAACCTCCATGACACCACATTGTGCGAGAATGCACACCATCGACAATGGCACCCAAGTGCAAAAATCTGTGAATACAATTGTGAACATCTTAGTAGCCATCCGTATTTCTTGTTTTTCGTCTTGTTTTCGCCCAGCACTCTTCGCTCTTTCCCTAACAGCTTGGAAAATTTGTACGTAAAGAACAGCAACAAAAATGAAACAGATCAAGTTTAAGCAAATGAAAACTATTATCGAAAAATACGTGGCCAATTTGTAGTTGATACTTTCTGAAAAAGAATAAGTACTATTTGTTGATATTTCGTTGTATGTGATGATATATTTTCTGGTATAACGGAATCCTTCCCCAGGAACATATCTGACGGCAATGTCTGGATCATTTATCCTTATTTCTTTGTAATTCTCGCCTGTTGAACTTACCGGTCTTTTCACCATTGGGATACCAACACAGACTTCCGAAACTTCATACACGTCATGAAACATACCAGATAGTACAACTGGAATCACACTGATTATTAATACAAATGACCAAATTACTACTGCACAAATCCTTGCCGATTTGTGTCTCAATCGGCGGCTACTGAAGGGGTATTTGATGCCTTGAAACCTGTCAAAACTGATCATTATAATAAACAATACCGACGCTTCGCTTGACAGTACTGATAATATGCTGGCAAATTTACAGACGACACCTGTCCTCCAAGACTCAGAATAAGAGGGGAAATAATCTGCATAATAGGCATCTGCTAATGCCAGCAATGCCATATTAGCACCCATTAAGAAATCAGATAGAGAGAGATTTAATATCAGCAGTCTTTGAACTTCGTTAGACTCTTTGTCAATATATCGAAGGTAAATTACTACTCCATTGCAAATAATGGCGAACAAACCGAGAATCCACATGGATATTCGCAGTGGAATATCATCTAACATTCTCTTACATGTTAGATAAACAGGTCGAGGATATCTAGCGGTGCACTGCCTTTCAATTTCAGCAAAGCAACAGGTTGCGCTTTCATCTACGAAAAAGCTGGCGTTTTCAGAAAGCCCATTAAAGGATGATTTTGTAACAAGAGAGAGATCATTAAATCTTAAATCCAAAACCTCTATATATGTGACATTAAATAAGTCATTGGCGATTCTTTGAAGGGAATTATGTGACAAGTTAAGAAATTCCAATTGGGTAGCATTGTCAAAAACACCTACGGACAAGCTCTTTAATTCGTTTTCCTGAATATCAAGATGACGGAGACCAATTAAGCCAGAAAGTGAACCACGAACAAGTTTGGACAACGAATTGTTTCCCATTTTGAGAGATCTTAGACTCCCTTGGCTTCTGAATGTGTATGGCTTTATATCATTCAACAAGTTATTCTGTAAATAAAGAACTTCTATTTTTTGTAAACCTACGAATATTCCTTTTGGAAACCCCACCAGCTTGTTGTTTGCAAGAGAGAGGAAAATAACTTCAGCAAGACCTATAAATGTATCTTCGTCTAAACTGAATAAGAAATTGTGACTCAAATCAACAATTTGTAAATTTACATTGGAAGCTAGACGCGGTAAAGCTGATAAACGATTGCACGATATATTTAAAAACTGCAAATCTACCAATGACTTAAATGCGCTAACAGGCATCGTACTTAAGTTGTTGTTACTAATTTGTAAGATTGTCAACGAGGTCATGTTGTCAAATATACCATCAGGTAACTTTAATAAGCGATTGTTATCTAAAAAGATGTTTTCAACGTTACTAAGTGAATCAAATATTTGCCCTGGTAGTGATTCCAGTGAGTTGCTACTCAGATACAAGTCATTCAGTAAATATGTGTATCGAAATGCGTGCTTGGGCACTGAAACCAAGTTGTTGTTTTGCAGATAAAGGCGAGTTAAGTTGACAAGGTTATCAAATGTGTGATTTGGTAGTGTAGTAAGCAAATTGTATGAGAGATCCAACTCATGAAGCTGACCGAGACGATCAAACGCACCTGCAGACAGCGAGGACAAATGATTATGATTAAGACGAAGGTGGAGTAAGCGGGGCAAATAACCGAATACACCAACTGTTAGAGAACTCAAATGATTGTTGTGTAGGTATACAAAATAAACATTAGACAGACCATCGAATATACCAGTAGGTAATGATGTCAGGTTATTGTGGTTAATATGTAATACCCACAGCTGCAACTTGCTGAATGCATCACGAGGAAGGAACATTAACTGATTGTGCGCTAGGCTAAGACTTTCTAGCTTAGTCAAATTATCAAATACCCTCTCAGGTAGTGATTCAAGCAGATTGTGGTCAAGATTCAGTGCAAACAAGAAATCCAGGTTATCAAATACACCAGCAGATATCGATGTCAGCTTGTTCCTACTGAAGTATAAGTGTTCTAAATTGGATAGGCTATCAAGTAAACCATCAGGTAATGATACAAGTTCATTATAGCTCATAAGTAATACTTCTAACCGAATCAGACCATCAAAAATACCAATATGCAATGTAATAAACCCATTGCCATTAAGATGCAACATTTGCAACTGAGTCAAACTGTCAAATATACCAAAGGGCAATGAGGTTAACTTGTTGGAAAAAAGGGATAATTGCTGTAACTGTGTTAGAGCATCAAATACACCAGTCGGGAGCGAGCTTATTTGGTTTTGACCCACATATAACAGTTTCAGATGCACTAGAGTATCAAAAATACCACCAGAAATAGAGATCAAGCGATTGTTTTGAAGATAAAGGAACTCTAATCTATAAAATCCAAGGAAAGCATCAGGCGTAATAACATCCATACCAGTATCAAAGAATGTTAAAGTCTGAATATTAGGGATGGAATCGTAAATCAGGAGAACAACTGATATGTTGGTATGACTACACATCGATGTCCATTGCATATAACCAAGAGTGCAATTACACTCTGCTTCACAATGATCCAAATCAAAGGCTATACTATCAATGGCGTTGTTTCGATACGGAATACCTTTCTTCACTTCGTCATACTCAGAAGTATTGCATCTTGAAAGCATGCCATTCTCAATAGTTGATGTCAACTTGCTGCTATTGGAGTTTGGACAATCCTCTACTTCTGAAGGTTGCCTCCCCTGATTTCTAAATTCACATGGGTATTCATAGTATATAGCTTGTTTGTCTTTGAAACAGGGTATTCAATGCACGATCTGGAATTCAAAGAAAATAGAATATATTTCTTTCGACACTGGGTTCTCATTTTGTCTGATCTTTCCATGTACAAATAAGAAAGTGAACTACTTTCACTTGAATTTAATAGCTGTATCCATAAAGCATTACCCTGTGTTAAGTAAAGATCAATGGACTCAAAGGAGCAGTTTGATCTAATTGTGATTGGATCTGTTGTGATGTTGACCTGATTGCCACTACACGGGTTCAAATGACTTACTGCCATAGCCTTAGCTACAAGCGAGACGTACAAGAGATGACATAAAATTAATGTCACTCTACCTTCCATTTTGTTTTTATCTAAATTACAAACATGAACCGCTTGGATATATTATACTACGGCATTACAAGAGTAGTTAGTAATTTGAAACAATGCCAAACTCTAATTTTAATACTTATGACTCGTGTTGTTAGTTTTGTAATTGTTCACAGTCATTTTGCACAACTCATTAGCAGTCTTTTGCAGGCGAATAGAATTGTTTCATGAAATGAACTGCTACAATTTTCAAATTGAAGTTTAAAAGAAAGCGCGCATTCCTTCCCAGATAATGATATTTCAGATTTCACTCTGCGTATTGATATAAATCCTACAATGTGTGAGACGGTCAAACGAATTTTTGTTATCTGTATATCAAACTGATTCTGATGCCGGTACGCTGGTACAGGATGCGGCTACCTTGAATCTCCCAGACCAGCAATCTGGAAAAAAGAAGTGAACACGCATAATGTTACGAGGTAATCAATATATATTAAAATGGCTGAGATAGAACGCCCGAAAGACACACCCCCTACGGTGTGGTATGGTATGTCAATGAAATAGTTCCCGTAGAAGTTTTGTGCTAACATTGATTTTCTTGCTGTCGAATTCAATAGGGACCAGACTGTCAGCAAATGATAGGGTTCACATTTTCAGACTCCTTCCCCTTCTTCAAGAGGGGAAAATGTTAGCACAGGGGAAAATTTCAAATCGAGTCAAATTGTGTTTAATGTACACTAACGTGTTCGTATCCTTCTAAGGATTATAAAAAGTATATATTTGCCTCGATATCATCCACCATCATCATCCACCGTCCACCATCATCCACCATCCACCATCATCCACCATTATCGACTATTCATCATCATTATGGATCATTATTTTGATCGTAACCGTGAACACGCACAAAAAATGTTCTATAATTCCAAATTAATTAAAATACTCAATCAAATCAACTGTTTAGCTTCTTTTTATTATTTTACCAGCGGGATGCCCGCGCTTCACCCGGCCCCCGCTAGCTGAGAAAACGGGAGCGATCACTGAAACCAAGGACTCACAGGTGACACACTATGGCGACAGCATCACGACCCCATCCCGAAACACACACCCATATCAGTGATTAATGGCAATATTAGTATATTGATCGCACTTGAGCTTGAAGAGTATCCCTAATCCATGTAAACTGTGTGACCCCCCCCCAAAAAAAGGGTCTATCGTTACCGTAGTTGGTAATTTCTACCTCGTAAATTTTGCACCCGCAACCCATATTCTCAACCCCCGGTTTTCTCTTTCCCTTCTAAAAACCCCTCCTTCCCTGTGTTTCAGCATTACGCATATTTTTTCTCATAACTCCTCCTCAAACTCCAGTATACTGTATTCATTTCTACCTATGTCCCTGACGTCCCTGGAGGACAATCTGACGATCACCGCAAAAAAGGGAGGTAGCGTTATTTTTCTTGTTAGATCTAAGGGCAATTTCCCCTAAAACAAGGCAGGGTCCGCTCCGTGATTTTTTTTTTCTTGTGCATTTAAATGCAGTAAAGTGACGTTAGGGATGAAGTGTAAGGATTGCACATGGCAACTTTCCGTATTCTTAGGCTTAGGCCGAATATTTTGTTCTATTTTTTTTTATTTTCCTCATCACCCGAGTCGTCTCTCAAATACATCTTGATTCAAATTTGCTCAAATTGCAGTATAAAAAGGACAATGCTCAAAAGTATTATATTTGGGAAGATGTTCACGTTTAAATTGTTTACGAAAGCGATACTGATTTGTTCAGTGAAAACTTTATTTCTCGTAATATTGCAATTGCTGATATTTCTCGTGCTATATTTATCATGTTTATGAATGTCAGAACGTTAGTCTTCAAATATACTCGGCAATTGGTTTAAATACAGCAAGCTCTGGTTTGTAAATATCTACACTATTTATTGACGAAACTATAATATCAATATGTTTCATCCAATTTCGTAAGTAGGTATCGAGCAGTTTAAGTACAAATATCAGTATCATTCACATTAAGTTAAAGAGAATTATCAAATCGTGGTATTTTTCGTAATCAAAGAAAAGAGTACAGTGGGGCAGCGAACACCTACATTTCTTAGGGTTTATCTTGAAATCACTATTGACTTATTTTTACTCTCGTTTTTGGGCTAAAAGATACAGTATTGAAAAGGCTGCCGTGTAACACACGCAAGAAAATTGGGGCAATGTGGGGAATGCGTGAAGGATTATCCTGAACCCTAACTAATTTTCTTCTCTTAGTTGGAATCAACAGGATTTCTGACTCCTAGCGATCATTGAGACTTCCACTGCGCACATTATGTGCAGTAGGTGTACGTAGAGGTGATACTAAATAAAGCAAAGTTTACTAAACTTATGTTGTATATATGTTAAAAAATAAATCGGGTATCTTGTGACCTCAATCAAATGCATACCTATTATAGTAAACATTTCTGAGAGTGTGCACTGTTAAAAATGTTCCTAATTTTACCAGACTTTTACCTTTTAAATTACGGTAAACCCCCATTATTCAATCATCTTCACCCTTTATTACCTATACCTAACATAAAATTACAATTTGGAAGCAGAAAAATGTAAATAAACAGTGGCTAAAAATAATACTACACATTTTGAAAAAAGTAGTATATATACGCTGACCGTTATTATATTTTCCGTAATATTACGTTCTTTTGTAACTTACTTGCTATAAGAATCGTTTTACCTATAAAACGTGTTAAATAACGTCGTAAGTAACGTCATTAAAAAAATGCAAAATCTTATTTTCCTTATCATTTTTAAAAATAGTTTTAAAAACTCTTTCCTCCTTTTTGTATTATAAAAAGTAGTACACACACATCTATATTTAATTTTAGCATCTGATATCAGTAAAGTCATGTAGTGGATAAGGTTTAGGATTTGTAATCTTAAGTCCCTGGTTCGAATCTATGTAAGGTACATGTATTAAGTTTATTCGTATGATGATTAAGTAATTGATGACATTAGAATGTGTACATTACCATATGAAACAAAGCGTATAAGCTGGTTTTAAATCTTTATTTCTTCACGTTTTCCTTGTTTATTGCCTTTTTTTCTCAAAATTGTTTGCCTGAAATATAACTTTTTTTACAACCACGTGGTAAAGTAAATACAACGTTTGCATGATGCCATAGCTACTAGTGAAAATTTGGTCAGAGGATTGTAATAACGTTTTAATTCTTTATATTGTTTAAACAAGTCAAAAACCAACAATAACGTTGAAGCTGAGATGTTACGCCGTTATTTTACGTCCCCTGCAATGGTTTCGTATTTTTACAGCTCCAGTTATTTTACGTTCTGCATGTAGTGAGTCCCAGCTGCCAGTCAAATGCTTGTTTTTTTACAGGTTTATTTTTTAACAGTGTGGATGGAATTTTGGAAATGATGCAATACATACATATCAACCAGATGTATTTAGAAACATACTTTTGTTAAATGATATTTCTGTTCTGATTTTAATACATAACTAGCCGATATTCAATGAGCTATGGCGAGTTAAGCCTTGTTGTCAATAGTTTTAAAGTTTTACTTATTTCAACTAATTAATGTTGAACATTAAAACATATGTTGTGTTCCAACGTTTCAATACGTTTTAGCACGAACGAACGCAAATGTTACCTGCTATTCTTGCTGCCGGTGTGGCAGGAGATATAGTCCTCCGGCTCACAGTCCGGGAACAATGGTGAACAATAGGGCAATCGATTTAGTTGGCTCTTCACGCAACATTAGTTTCACACTTTATTCCGTTGTCGTCTATGGAGCCCAGACCATGATACCTGCCGGACTATGATTACTTTCACACCGGTGTTCAGACCATTAAACGATTCGCTTAACGCTTCTCATAGTTTGCGTGGTGAGCGTGGATCCCTGCAAACTTATATGTCAGCTGCAATAGTTATCCAATGATAGGAATTTTTGATAGCGTTGAAAAAACAAACCAACACGTGTAATCAATCAAAGAGCGATAGCAGCATTGAATACGAATTCAGTAATTTTCTGTTCTTTAAAAAATACATCTGGCAAAGTTCAGAAATTAGTTCTGCGCATCACTTGGTATAAACTCTGCGCAAGGATCTGTCATCTTGGAGATATTTTCTGCATTAGGAAGATCGCGCTTATCTATAAAGCCCTGGTTCTATTGTTAAACTTATAACGTTTGCAAAACTTTGTTATTGTTGCCTCCCTTAGACGGTGGTATCTGAGCAGATAGTGCTATTTTGAAAGCATTGTTTGCAAGTTCGACTGAATTTAATAAAATGCTAACGCTCAATATTTAAGAGGTTATTGCAAAATTGTTTGGTACGTCACTGATGTACAAGAACCGATAGGAGGTATTTTCTGCATTAGGAAGATCGAGCTCATCTATAAAGCCCTAGTTCTATTGTTAAACTTATAACGTTTGCAAAAGTATTTTAATGCCGCCTCCCTTAAACGCGTGGTATCTTAGCAGTGCTATTTTAAAAGCATTGTTTGCAAGTTCGGCTTTGTAATAAACAACCACATAAAAGAATGAATTGAATAAATAGTAACCGTCAATATTTAAGAGGTTCTTTGCAAAATTGTTTGGAAAGTCACTGATGCACAAGAACTGATAGTTAAACCTCTATCAGTGTTTAGAAATACGAGTGGAGATCAACTTCAAGAATGCAACTGGCAACTACAAAGTATGTCCACGCATTATTAGCTCTAAGTAAAAACAGTACCAGGACAAATAGAAGGGCCAACATCAGTTGGAGGGGTAGGGGGATTTGCCAGTTAGAGAACGAGTGAAGACTTTCCAATGTCATTGGGTATGTCAACTAATTAGGACCAGGATTGCAGGTATAATGTTAGAACTTCACAAAGTATTACCCATTTCCATTGTCAGTATTTCAACAGTAATACTTATATCTGGTAGCAATTCTGTCTATCTATCCAACCTATTTCGCTCCACTGCAGGTGGAATTCCTCTTCATCAATCTTCCATTTGGTTCTCTCCAGTGCAACTCTCCTCCGCGTAATGTAATTCTGTACATTCTGTATATTATTTGAGAAACAGAAAAATATGCATTTGAAGATGTTTTGGCGACATTAAATTAGAGTAAAACTCATATAACAAAGAAACTGAAGGCAGACTCTTACGAACCTCTGAAGCGTTTTCCGTAGGTGATCTATAACCACTCGGGTGGAATTAAGAGACATTTGTACCCTCAGAAAATCTCCTTGTGACCATTTAAAATCAATTGAAATGAAGAAAACCAAAATGTAATAACTAGTAACATAATTGCTATAAGATAATTGACCTGTACTGGATGCATATATTTATTTAATCAGCAAAAGAATCGATAATCATTATTAAGGTTACTAATTAAAGGCGAAGTTTTATTTGTATATTTCAGTTTAATAAATAATCAAGATTGCAGAATAACTTTCTCTTTTTTCTCCTTTCTAATACCTTATATATCAGAAAATACAAATCGATTTTATTTGTAGGACTAATTTTATTTCTGACTATGGTGTCTTCTGTTAAAACAGTGTGATTTTCAAAATACCTTTTCTTAACGTCATGAATATCATCCGATCATTATAGCTAGTAATATTATTTACATTAAGATTAACACTACTACAGAGTAAAAAATGGACGGTGATTGTGTTCGCCATTTCGCATATGTAAGTAACATGTATCTCAGCATATGTGGCATCAGTGGAAAGGAGCTTCATTTTGCTGCAAAGATCATTCACATTGGTTAGGTATATGCCAAGGTACACGTTAATCAAGTAGCTAATTTTGCCCTCTGTCCACGGATTCCCATTTGAATGCAACTGAATCATTGCCCAAATGATAATAGGAGTATGTCCATGTTAATGTTAAATTAAGTGATATCTTAATGGGCAAAAGCCAGTGATAATGGTAAGATTTACCACATAGGTTGACACAATGCTACCTAAATATGCAAAATGGCGGCCACAATTAGGATCCAGTTTTGTACTCACACTGTAGGTATCGCATCCACCATTTTCTCAATAATAATTTTGTTATATCTGGGAGATATGAATCAAAATAACTTTTTATTATTGTTTCTCCTGGCTCTACAGCATTTCCATATCTTTTTATTTAACGGCCATCCATGTTTATCTCCTGCCATTATTCTCCTTCTCTTTAGCGATTCAAATTTCTTTTTATGAAATCCATCCCGCATCGGGTCAGCCAACATGTACACTATTTGATCCTCCATTATTTCTCCAATGGTATCCCCACTTTGCTTTTTATAATGTCATCCACAAACCTCTTGTTGATTACATCTGCTTCAAAGATTGTGAACTCTGGCTAAATAAATAATTAAGTGACCTTCCTTATCCAAATGCTTTGCTCATTGTGTGAGACTAGGAGGAATTAAAGTTTATTTGTGTGCTTGAATGACTTGAGTTATTATAATGATTAATGTATCAAGAATATCCAATTTCGAATATTATTTGCGGTCACTTTCTTCCATATATTCGTTTTTAATTAATGTGTTTTATTAAATCGTTCCACTACGGCTGATTTACTTCTCAAATAAATTGAATACTCTTTAATTTGTGTTTTCATCCAACCACTTATCCATTAAATTCTCTCTCTCTCTCTCTTTTAAACCCCCAGAAAGTTAGAGGCTCCTTTGCTAATTTGATTTTTCAAAGGCTTTCCTATTTATCTTTCAGTGGGATACATCAGGCATACATAATATTATTATATCATATGCCGATAACCTTTATTTCTCTTGCTAAATGTTTACCTTTCAGCTGAATCCACTCCCCAAATATTATTTACCTAACTACATTTCAAGGATTTTTTATTCTCATTGGAATCTTTTTGGAAGCCCATTCTTTATTTCCTTCGTCATTCTTGTCCAAATCAGAGAGAGCTATTTCCAGTACCCTGTCCTAGTTGTATTTTCTTATTACACGAGTAGATTAGACATTTTGCGATGGGTAATGTTTATCCCTGCCGAATATCAAAAGTACGTATTAGTCTCAATATTATAACCCAGTCTTACTTTTCCCTGTACATCATTATAGCATTTTTAATGCTATAACACTTAAGTGGACAAGGTCTTCCTACTCCCGTTGGAGGACAAGGGGGGGGGTCCATGGGACCCCTACGGAAACCACTTTCCCGAATGAATTTTTGCATGAAATTAGACAATAACAATTAAGCAATAAAATTAGAATCCCAAGAAGAAACCTAAAAATTAGGGGCAAAACATTTTGAAATTCAGAACAAAGGGAACACAAATTAACATGGCGGCCTCGATTCCACACAATATATGTGTGGAATGAAAAAGCTGTAATTATGTGTTCTAAAAGGTCATATCTACCTATATTGAACACAAATTATGCCATTTTTAATATGTCATATTTTTGGTAGGCGGCATTGTCTTGCTGCTGTTTTAACTTTCCCATTGGTTTGTACAGTGGCGTGATGGAGATATTACAAAAGCAAAAGTGATCGCTATCAGCATATAAAGGGTTAACTGAATCTTATATTATTATTTATTGTTTAATTATATGAATATGTAAATACTTAAACAGGAAAAATATTCATAATAACTTGTTTTAGGTAATATTTTATTGACACTTCCGTTGGTGGACTGGGGACCTGCATTATCTAATAAACGGGGCGATGGAGTTTCATATGAAAAGATGTCTATCCAAAAGTTACACAAATACAAAGAAATATGAGTCGGAAAAAGTATATCGTTAGTAGTAAAACTGGAAAAATGTAGTTTGCGGGTCCCTAGGGACCTCCTTTAATAAAATTTCTTGCCAAAAGCTATCGAAAGCCAAAATTTAGAAAAGACAAATATGCTTGCTCTTTTTTAAAGTTTTCTTAAAGTAGTAATAATACTTTTAGTGTGAAAATGTTGTCCTTTCAACGTCTGCCTGGTGTAAAACTGCCTTGAATATCCGACAGAATGTTATGATTTTCCATAAAGTTCTATCAGGTGTAATATACCCGAAAGATTCTTTCGTTATCACCACCATGTTAAGCTTTCTTATTTAAATTACATTTTTTGTTTTAATTGTGATCACTGTCAGTAATAATTTTCTTCAGCAGAACACGGAACATTATCTGGTGCAAGAAAATAGTCTAGGATAGAATGCGAATCCTTACGAATCCATGTAAAGCGACCTCAGTTTAGTAAGTTAAAGCACATCCTAGTATTTAATATCATAACACGATAACGACGACGATGAAGACAATGACAATATTGTCATGTAAATGTATCCAAGAGAAATAGAATAAAAACAGAAAAATATCACCACACTAGAAGTGTTTTTTTTTCGGGAAAGATGCTGAACTAACCAGTGGTTGGGACCCGGTGTGAAAGCAGATATAGTCCGCCGGGAGCCACAGTCCGGGCTTCATGTTTTGTCTGGCATGCCACAAGGAACGGTTATTGGACCAATTGGCTTTATATTTTACATCAACGACCTGCCTACAAGCATCTCGTCAAGCGTCAGATTATTTGCTGATGATTGTATTGTGTATGCACCAGCTAGTGTGGATGACATCTCTCCTGCACTACAAGACGATCTGTATAAGCTGGAAGAATGGCAGGATTGGTCAATGTCCTTCAACCCAAGCAAGTGTGTCACGAAGACGATTGGCATCAGAAATCCACCAAAACACAGCTACAAATTCTGTGGGCAACAGTTAGAGTCCGTTGAATCTCATCCTTATTTGGGAGTTTGTTTTAACAACACATTGACATGGAACGACCACATCCAAGGTGTTTGTAAAAAAGCCCAGAGTGTTCTTGGGTTGGTCCGTCGTAATTTGTGGGGTGTAATGAACAAGTCAAGTGTGCTGCCTACACAACTCTTGTCAGACCGCTATTGGAATATGCTTCCATTGTTTGGGACAACAACAAACCAGGCAGATAAAAACCAGCTAAACAGAGTCCAGCGACAGGCCGCTAGGTTTTGTAAAAAGGAGTACAGCCGGGAGGAGGGTACAGTCACCAGAATCCTGGAAGAGTTAGAATGGCAACCACTTGAGGCCAGACGTGAAGCGAAAAAAATCACCATGTTCTACAAGATAACTCATGGATTGGTGGACATATCACTAGGAAGTCATCTTGTCTACCAAACTGACAAGGGTACAAGAGGCCACAAACAGAAATTTAACCAAATCAGTTACAGGACAAAACGTTATGGGGAGACGTTTTTCATCAATAATTCCCATTTGGAACAGCCTACCAGAGACTGCGGTCAACTGTGTCACACTGGATTCTTTTAAGGGGGCCATATTAGATAGCATATCAAATTCTACTTAAATTTTATTTGCTGCACGTCCATCCTCATGAGCTATTTATCAAAGTTTGTGATGTTGCCTCTGAACGAGGAGTTCTACCGACGAAGATAGACGTAAGACGTAGACGATAACGGAAAAAACACGAAACTAATGTTGCGTGAAGAGTCAACTGAATCAAGTGCCCTATTTTTACCGTTGTAGCCGGACTATGAGTACGGCGGACTATAATTACTTCTACACCTGTACACCCAGCCAACAATAACCCACCTACAAACATACACGCACCCGCCACCTACACCCCCACAATTTCCCTTCACGACACAAACACACGTGCGCGCCCGTACGCAAGGCACAAAAATTATACTCCGAAATCTCATTATGTAACATTATCACACAATCTGCAGAATTCTTTTGCTTAAATCATCACGTAAAATTAGGGCTTAGACAAGTCGTTGAGCTTTTATGGGAAAACAACCTGTGTGGTTTGTACATGTTGTTTAAAATCGGGCACTCCTTTAGCCAAAATTATAATTTTCTATTAATAAAGTTCGAAAATGACCAGAAAATATATACACAATGTAGTTTTAGTTTTTGTGTTTGTATTGTATGTATAGCTTTGAATGTATGGTCTAATTAAGAATGGACCCATTTACTATAAATAGCGTCTGTCTAGAATCTAAAATAATAAGCCATCAATTATTTCAATCGATAAGGTCGATTCAGAGGACAGCGTTTTATTAAAGATAAACATATGGAACTAATATCTGCACAAACAAGCCTAATTCATCCAAATATATTCAAAGAAATAGATGCAAAACAAAAGTATTTTCTTTGGAATACCATAAGTTTGGACATAAATGTCTCTATGAGCGATTTATCTTCGGAACACTTGTGGCCAGAGGATGTATTGAGTAAATCCCACAACGCACCAGTTATGGGAAATTGAACCTCAATAAGGTCATGTGATCCCACAAAAATCCTATTCTTAACACATAAAAACCCTGACTTTTATGCTCATTTTAGCCCACAAAGCTTTAGTACTTAGGGAATTTTGAGCATGATCATGGAATATCTTGTGGTTCTTAAACTTTTGGAACACTTTTTATCCCTAAGTACTGGTATGTGTTTAGTACAGTAGGGTATAGGTAAATTGCAAAGCGTAATGGGATTGATTCAAAACACCCAATGACTTGTGGCTTACTGTGGACATCCAGAACGAAATTATGTTATTTTTGTTTGCCTGTTTTTCTTGAATATTAAAATGCTTTATAAAACATGGCATAACAAATTGACACTTTGAAACACCTTAAAATTTATAACATAAAATCTTTTAATATATTTAAAATAAAAGCAACGTACAAACATATGAAATAATTTTAAAACAACATAAAATAAGATCTTAAAAACTGATTTTTTTTCAGTGAAATTTCATGACGGTAAACAACTAATTCTAAATTTGTCTGAAAAAAATCATCTTTTAGATTTTATTATATTGTTTTATATTTTAAAGTGTTTTTCCAAATTTAAATTTAAATTTGCCATTGGCTCCGGTGGTTTATTGTGACATCAGAATGTCAAAATTTAGGAAACAAATTGAAAAACGTTGTAAAGGTAAGTGGAAGATTTGAACAACTTTAAAGGATAAACAGTGATAATAAATAATATGCATTAAAGCATGATAATAAATAATTCTGGTTCTACATGTATGATAGAAAGTATATTATTCTCGCATATCGTTCAGATCTTTGTGTACAATATCAAAGGGCGCGCGCCCACATTTTCTTTGTAAATTCTCGGTGCTTATGCACCGTGCTTATCTAAACAATGCTGTACAAATTACTCTCGCTGTTATCGTAACTGATTTCTTTGAAATGATTTAAAGAAATAATATGAACACAGTATTCTTGGTAAAAAGGCGATTGGTTACAATCAGAACTCGTTATTCCCATAGATCATTTCAACTTAGCAAACTAACTATGGAAAATAATTTGTCCTGAACGCAAGAAAATACACATCAGTGTTGTTTAAATTTCCTTGTAAACTCTTTAAACTGGTCCAAATCCTTCTTATTTATGTTATCATTGGCTAAAGTCTCTGGATTTACTAGACCTATGTAAATGTAACTTTAAAGCCCAAGAACATTTGAAAATGAAGGGGAAAAGCTGGAAATGACCAACAGACTTCAGATTGAAACTAGGGTCTTTCTTGATTTGATTTGATTTTATTGTGCACTCATATCGTGGCCCAAGGGCCAAATTACCAGAGACATTTACAATGTAAAATGTAATATATAAAATATAGTTAACATTTACAAATAAAAATAATGTATAATTAAAAAGAACAAAGATTCACACCATCAAAAAGGGCACCAAAAATGACAATCAAATTGCACATATACCTGACAATAATGTCAAGCAAATTGGATAATTTTGATTGACACAAAATAAACAACTAGGGACCTGCCCCTGACATAATTAAACAATAACATTGCACATGGGTAAATAGAAATATTAAACACACAAACCAAAAATAATATAGGTGGTTATTATGTTGTTGGGGGTCAAGCACACAAACACTATGAATTATTTAGGAGATTGATAAAATAAGGAATGGGGCTGTTTTGGAAACGCATTGTTCTGATACGTGGCATGGAAAGACGACTTTCATCCATAAGGTTCCTGTCGTGACTTTCAGCTCTAGTGGGGGAAGCAGATGACTAGTTCTTGGGTTGTCAGCTTAATTAGCTAAACCACGAGCAAATTTGAGGCAATGATCTTCACGCCTACTACTAAGTAATTTCAAGTCACAGCAGGCAACAGCATCTTTGAATGGATTCTAACTGTTGGGTTTGCTTTGCAGTTAACCCAGAGTGCCACACCACATCACCATACTCAAAAACTGGTCGGACATAACATTTGTAAACTACATCCAGCTCATCCTGGTCAAAGCCGAACCTTTTCAAGGATCTTAACATGACGAGGGCGTTTGTTGTGCTTTTTCGAGCATGCTAAAACGCATGCTAACGGTGGCTATTATATAACCATGGTGTAAAACGGTTTAGTATTCAATTAGCTTCTATTCCCAATCTATCCAATTTCAGCTTAAATTTAGGTAAAGGGGGGTTGTATTTATTGGAATGGGTCCGTTGCCCTTTCCTTACTGTAATGCTTACAATATGATCGATATTGATGCATTTGCGAGATTTGTATAAAATTAGCTAGCGATGTGCGGCTCCCGTCATATCCGATCATGGGTATTTTGTATTTGGCTTTTTTTATACAGTGTATGGTCCGAGCTTTTCGGTTGAAGACGTGAGTATTCCTAGTTCTAAATGACCTGTAGGTGGTGTACAATCAATAATTAGCATGTCTATATGCCCATCAACTATTCTCTGTAAAGTGCCACCTAAAAGGATTTGTTTCCCCAGCCAGCAATCGGTCCAAACACCTCCCGGGCACATTTCCGCAGAACAGTTTGAAATTCCCGCGCCTAACAGTGTGCACTTTTACCTGGCTTCATTGTCGACCGTAAAGAGCGGGCATTGATACGTATTGGTGTGTGTTGTGGGGCTGGGGGGGGGCTGGGGGCTGTGGGGCTAATGAACGCTACCCTGTTTCGGACGTAATGAAACAGACGAATGGTAATGTTTTGCAGCCTTGTGATTTGTATCATTTTTTTATTTGGAACTCCGACACGGATATTAGATTTTTTTGTTATACACTAAATATTCTAGAAGGTTGGAAAAGTTTGAAGGTGTTTTCCTTGAAACTTCAAGGGTGCTGACCAGATTTTCCGGTCCAACCTCCTGGGAAATGTGGGGAACTCCTCGGTCTAGAGGGCTGTTTTTTTTTCAAATGGGCTGCCAAAATTCATGTTGATTATTAGTATTCTATTCCAACCAATTAGAATTATGATAAGTACCCTTAGAGGGCGCTGGTTTTCAAAATGGCTGCCTCATTCATATAATAGCCTTTTTTATTATTATTGAATACGAGTATAAATCAAAGTGAAGATGTTTGAAGATTTGTTTACATTTTCAAGGATGCTGAACAATATTATTTGGGCCAACCGCTGGAAAGTGGGGAACCTCGCCAAGAGGGCGTTTTTCAATGGCCGCCGAAATTCCAGAAATGGATATTTAACTAGAAACTTCTGATCGAAATCCACATGAAATCAATTTTTTTCTCCATGCTCTATGTTAATAATGATACTTAAAGGGGCGTGTTCCGATCGTTTTGGGACCCCCCCTGTGTTACCCGGAAGTAATCGCTTTTGATAGCAGAGAAAAGGCCGATGTTTCTTCATTGGTCGTCCTGAATTTGAGCCCTCAAATCCATTTCACCGTTTTCCAAATAGATAAACAAAAAACTGACGTTTTAGTTGGTAGACATCAATTTAATTAGCACAGTCTTGAATAGGCTTTGCAAGGCATATTTACTTGCTTTCTTATCTACCATAAAGAACCGCAAGGTTTTGTTTTCCCCACGGCTACTGATGGGCGTATGGTATAAGTTTCCAGGCTCTCATAGTAATAGAGAACACAATAGGGACATACCTCGGAACAGTGTGCTTTTTCAAAATGGCTCCAAAAATTCCAGAAAATGACACTTAAAACTTAAAACAGCAATTCTACGATTCAAATGAAATCATTTAGTGCCTTATTGCTAATTAATGTATTCCGCTATTCTAGCATTTGACATATTATGATAAGTACCACTATATTTTTTTTCAAATGGCAACAAAATCCAAATATATAATTACTAAAATAGCCTTTTTGGGGGCCCGTTATCAATGCATCAAATTTATTAATTCCATTTTTTTTTACATTTCAAATTTTAAAATATATGTACATTTATATTAATCATGTCCTCGCACATTAATTCCATATTTAATTTCGCCGTAATTGCAGGAGAAATCATTTTCTATAAACTGTCCCTCTTAGCGATATTACTAAAATAGTTCCATATTTTTATGTATTACATATTTTAAAAGTACTGCGTAATAAAATGCTGAAATGTAAAAACCTTCAGGACCATTTGACAGCCATTTTGGAACAAGGTGCCCCTAGGGGCATTTATCAATAAATCCTTATATTGAAATAGCTTACAAATTAAAATAAATACATTAGAAACACCCCAAAATGATTTTATTTTATTTCTCAGATAGCTGTTAAAGGTTCTTGTTCGTGATTCCAGCATCTTCTGTTATCTTTCATTGCTTCCTAAATATTTGAAGAAAACTTGATTCACAACTTTTTTAGCCATATCCCGCTTTGCGGTTTTGGTGTTTATGAACAAAGCTCGTTGGCCCACGGTCCTCAGTAATCCACTGTTGGTATTTTTCTGTCCGTTACGACGCAGAAAATACAAAATGCAATTTCACTTCAACATGACCGAATTTGCACGTCACACATGGAGTACTAATGGCTAACGGTTTGTTCAGATGATAATCAAATTTTCATTTGTTTTTGAGGTAAGTCGGGGGGAAAAGGGCTGTGGATCACACAATTCCCCTGTAAATATATGTGGTTTTCTTAAATTTTTGGCGGCCATTTTTGAAAACGACCTTCTCTAGCGAGATTTTCCCCAATTTCTCAAGTTGGACAAAAAATCTTGTTTACGATCGCTGGAAAATATAACAATACTTTCAAACATCTGCACCTTTGCTTTATACTTACAAGTATTATATAATACTTAATTGATAATCATTTTTTTTCTCTTTAGCTTTCTTTTAGCTTTATATGTTCTTTCTAAAATTTTGGCCGCCATTTTGAGAGTTATCCCATTTCCCCTGCTTTGACCATAAACTCTTTGCGTTCAGCATCCTTGAAATATTAAAAAAATCTTTAGAGGCTTCACATTAGATTTTTGATTTTGATTTGAATATATTGAAAACTGCCTCCAAAAACGCTATTATGTGGAAATTTTTTTTAAAATTACCTATTTTTGAAAAAAAGCACTTCCTCTAGGGTCCTTATCATAATATCTTCATATTTGGAATAGCCTACTCAATACTCTCATTAAAACAATCGAAATTGCATTTCATTGGACTCTTAATGGCTGTTTTTAGCTTTAATATCGCAATTTTTCTTAATTTTGGCGGGCAGTTTGAAAACGCGCCCTTTAAAGGTAACTATCATATCCTAATTATCTAAATAATCAGCATATAATAGAAGCATTTCCAAAATACTCAGAAAATGAGTTCATTTAGATTCTCATATATCTGTTTTTTAGCTTAATATACCATTTTCTGAATTTTGAAAACGCCCTCTACCGAGATGTTCCCCACATTTCCCATAGGTTTGATCCAAAATAGCTTGTTTTTAGCATTCTTGAAAATAGAAACAATCCCTTCAACATCTTCACTTTGATTTAATACTTGTACATAATAATTAATTGATAACGGTCCCCAAACTTCTATTATACAGAATTTTGGCGCCATTTGGACAAAGCCCCCTCTATGAAATTACTTATTCGTAACTTGATCATAAAATTTCTAATATTGGAATGCATTACCACAAGATTAGGCATCTAGAATGAACCCGAAAATTGATTTCATATAACAATTAGATAGCTGTTTTTTAGCTATTTCCTGGCAATTTTGGCGGCCATTTTGAAAAAGCCCGCTAGCGAGAGTTTCCCAAAAAGACACAGTTCAAGGGTTGGAGCCCAAAAAAAATCCTTGTTCAGCACCTTGCCATAACAAGAAAACACCTTCAAACCTTCTTCCCCCCCAAGACTTCAAGGAATGGGGGAGACTTTAATTTTTGAAGACCTACTCAGTGAGGTCCGTCTTAGAGCGTTTGGACACATTGCGGAATCGATCGGTCCCCCCGTACGCTCGATTCGGCTAGTCCCCTAGGCTTTCGAGAGTGCGGTTGTGATGTATGCGCCGTAATATTAGTGTAAAATCAGCTCTAAGGCCCTAAATCAAAGCACGAGCCAGGATGGCTCCTCTTAAACCAAGAAATTGAACGGAATCCGGCCGTACAGGAGTAGCCATTGACTTGATTATAATCTTAAACGCCCGATTTGCAAGAAAGTATTTTCAATACTATAATTGCGGGGGACGGGAAACGAGGCTAGAGCTATGACGGGCCGGTGATTCGCCCTCTTGCCTGTTGAATGGCGGACTGGGCCTAACCCACTAACGGGTTTTCCAACTAACATTACTACGGGTATTTTAGGGCAAAAGTAGGACTGAGTACGCTAGTTGCATGCAGCTAGAGAAAACATTTCCTATGACTCCCCTTGCAGTTTGCTCGAGATGCAGATGAAAGCAGACTGGTGAACGTCGTCCTAACTCTACACTGTTGAAATCCAGAGCAGAGGGAATCCTAGGAAAAACCCATTTTTGCTAAGCTCAGATCCACCATGCCTAAACAACCGTTTTGGTTCGGGCATCGGTGTTGATTACTGGCAATTTTATGCTGAAAGTTCCGTCGGGGCGAACTTGACGACTCGACCGGTGATTCACCGATATTTTCTGAATCAGGGCGAATCTGTTGGTTCTTTATTATCTGGCGGAATATGCGAGAGGGTTTCCCTCAGCCTCTGCAATCCTGTAGGAGTAGTTGGGTAGGCTTAATTGCAATGTTGGCTCCTAGTGTCATGGGTAGACGATGGGCCCCGGTTTTCCATTACACTGTTCCACGAAACCCAGCATGGTTGTCGACTACGGTTGTAAATGGAGATGCTTTCTGTTTGATCGCACGTTTTTAAGGCTAACTAGGCTACTATCTTTGGTTTTGAAATCGTGGAAAACGAGCTTCCCCGCATGGCCTTTTTAGGGCAAGAAAATACCACATCATCGCTTTACGGTGTGTTTTTAATTTAGCTTTTATATTTTAAATGGAGGATGAAGGTCTTGATGTGACTGCAGGGGTTTAGCGAGTGTTATTGGAAAGGCCTGGGTCCTTTAATGGCCCGCGGTTGTTAGTCTTTAGGTCGGTAGTTTTAGGTTCAGAGTCTTCACGGCCTATGTGTGGGTGATGTTGTGTTTTCTCGGTTGTTTGTCCGCGTTCCGTAACGATGGTTTTTAAATACCCCATGAACAAGAAAAACAAAGTTGGTACATGGCCGTGGGGCGGCTACTAGCCCAGCCTACGGAATGTTTGAATTTACAAAAAACAAGTTCACCTGCCGTGGCCCGGCACGTCCCTGTTTGGGCACGAGATATAGTCCTCCAGGATCACAGTCGCCGGAACAACTGATTAACAATAGGGCAACGTAGTCAGTTGACTCTTCACGCAACATATTTCACGCTTTATTCCGTATATGGACGCGCCAAACTTTGATACCTGCCGTACTATAATTACTTTTCAACACCGGTACAACCCCCCGACCCAAATCAATTGGAGCAATTCGCCCTCTTGATGTGAAAACGGCCTACGAGTCAATCAGAAGCATTACGAAAATTACGATCTTTGCGGGAAAATCCGTCCGAAAAGTCAATCAGAAAGCAATGTTTTTTTTTTACGGGAAGGGCCGGCGAGTCAATTGCCGTGAGAAAAAAATTGCGATTTAGACCATTGATTAGCGTTAAACATCTTTGGAGAATACGGCCAGTTGTCATCTGTCTAATCTCTACAGTAGGGTTGTTAAATATAAATCCCATGCTAGAAGGTTGGGAGAAGTTTTAAAGATGTTTTCTATACTTTCAAAGGTGCAATCGAAATTTTGGGTCCCAACCTCAGGGAAATTGAGGGTACATTTGAAGTCAAAATGTGTTTCCAATGTGCACCAATGTATTTGTCCTAAGAAATGTTAGAAAGGGGTTATGTTTGGTCGACTAGGCTCTGACCCTTATTAAACAGGACAATCCCTATTAATGTTTCAAGTTCATCCTGTTGTAACCTTACCCAGTGCTCCGATATGTTGAAACTGGTGTCAATTGTTCGCTCTTGCCTATTTTACAATGTTTGGGCAGTTGGTTTTGTTTTCGTTTAGTGGCCAAAACGTAACAAAGGGTATACAGTTCTATGGGGATTACGGGGATAAAGGGAATAAGTACATTTAGAAGCTTGTCTCTATATGGTCACCAAACTTGACCTCAACAATTCTATACAGAGCTGTCACCCAAAGAAACGATTAAAATGCATTTTCTGCTTCAGTAAGATCCTGATTCATCATTTGACACCAGATTCAGCAAAATCCGAGCAGTAGATATTTTTGCCACCAGGGATGAGCTTGAAACCCAGATGAGCCATGATCAGGGCTGTACTCGTAAACTAAAGGTCCGAACCTATACAACCTATAGGCCTTTTTGAAATCCTTAAATAAATGAACAAATGACATTGTGTACCTGAACCACAATTTGACTTACTTCAAATTTTTATCGCCCTTACTAATTTACCCAGCTCCCTTAATTTTTTGCAAAGTTCCCCCACATTTCCAAAGGTTGGACCAAAAAAACATCCGAATTCAGCACCCGCAAACTCTAGAAAAGCATCTTCAAACCCTTCTTCCCCAAACCTTACTGAACTGGGATTCTCATTTATAACCCGACTCTAGAGACATTCCCCATTTTTATACATAACAAAAGGAGTCCCGTATAGGCAAAGAGGTTCTATCTAGATAGAGAGCAAAACGTTAAGTAATCTATAGAAATTCATCGTATCGCAGTTTTGGCCGACCACAAAGAAAACCGAGAAGAACCAACAACGAAAGCCATGGCTGCCGCCGCGGCGTCCACAGACTGGGGGGCCCGCCTTGCATATACACTAATCGGTAGTGATACAATTGATGTATTTAGAGGTGGCCAGGTGTAAGAATAGGCACCTGGATCATTGGCTCAGATACTCTTTTTTCCATAATGCAATGCGCGCTTAGGTAAAAGATGTATTCCATTGAGGCGTTTATTTAAACTCAAGACGACTGACGTGTCCATTTCATTCGTTTGTGGGCGCATGGGGGTAGGACAAAATTTTAACCACCCAATAGCACCCACATCCAACAACTGATATTTTGCCGGATTGTGTGTATCGAATTGACATTAGCGTGTAAATACAAGCCCCAAACTATAATTTAATTTCCGAGGGCAATATTTCCATCATGTCAGCGCCCAGCAACGGACGACTGGTTTTGAATGTGACTCAACCCCCATTGCAGTTAGGTAAATCAGATTGTCATCTAAGGTAATCTCTTACATTCACCAGTTGTATGGAAACAAAAGTATCCCGGATCCACCAGTCAAGTTGAGGTAAATCATTTGTCATCTAGTGTCCCTACATCCTCATTTGTATACTAACAAAAGGGCGTCCCCGTGTGGTAAACCCTATTGTCATGTAGGTAATCTCTACATCCACCGTTTAAAGAGACCAAAAGGTCTCCCGTGTCCAACAATTGCAGTTGGGTAAATCATGAATTTGTCATCTAACGTAATTCTACATTTCCCCATTTGTATAGATAACATAAAGTGGTCCCCGTAATAGGTAACTTCCCCAAAATATTGTCCATCTAAGGTTCTCTGTACATTTCCCCTATTTGTATAGATAACAAAAAGTAAAGCCCGTATCCAACAGATTGCAGTTCGTAAATCTTTTCATCTAGACGTACCGCTTTAAATTCCCCACCCTTTTGAGTTAACAAAGGTCTCCCGTAAATCTCAACAATTGCATTTAGGTGAAAACCTCTAAGTAATCCTTCCATTCCCCTTTTGTATAGATACCAACAGGGGTGCCGGACCAACAATGGCAGTTAGTAGTCATTCTCCTATAGTAATCCCGTACTCCCGCTCTGTATATATAACAAAGGTCTCCCGTATCCACCAATTGCATTAGGTAAATCATATTTTGGTCATCTATATCAGTTAATCTGTACATCCCCCATTTGTAATAGATAACAAAAAGGCTCCCGTATCCAACAATTGCAGTTTAGGTAATCATATGTCGCTATATAGTAATGCTGTACATTCCCCATTTTGTCTCGATCACAAAAGTTCTCCCGGAGGTCCCACAATTTGAGGTTAGTAACATATTGTCATCTAACGTAATCTCTACATGCCCCATTTGTATAAATAACAAAAGGTCTCACGTACCAACAATTGCAGTTAGGTAACATTAGTCCATTTAACCGTAAATCTTTACATTCCTCATTTGTATAGATAACAAAATTCTCCCTAAGCCACAATTAAAAAAACATTAGGTAAATCATAATTGTCATCTAACGTAATATTTACTTCTCCATTGTTAGATAGAACGAAAATATCTCAGTAATCCAACAATTGCAGTTAGGTAAATCATCTTGTCATCTATTGTAAATCCTCTATTTTTTTGTTCCCCCCCCCCCCCCCCCCCCCCCCCATTTGGGAGAGGAAGCCCAAGATTACCTAAAGCGACAATATAGTTGCTTCAACTTTTTTACTCATATTGTTTAAAGGTGCTTGTTCCGAATTCATGTCTATGTGTCTAACGCTTTGGTCATTGATCGCACCGTGACAAAGTCACTTGGGTGGGTGGGTGGGTGGGTGGTAAGCGGCCAGCCCCTCTTTAAGTGCGGTTTAACTGGTGCGACAATGAAAGTGTTCTCACTGACTCACCAGCACGGAGGTAACGAAATGGAGTGTATATTTGGCTCCAATGATGTCATAGTCAGCAAAAGTTATGTTCATTTTTCCCCAGAAAATAGCGAAAAAGGCGGAAATATCGGACTTTCATGCGGTTTTCAGCCTAACTCACAATTGGGCAGTTTAGGTAAATCATATTGTCACTAAGTAATCTGTACATTCCCCTTTGGTTATAGATAACAAACGTTCTCCCGTATCCAACAATTTCAGTTAGGTAAATCAGATTGTCATCTAACGTATCGCCTCCATTTACCCATTTGTAATAGATAACAAAGGGGTCCCGTATAGTAAATCATATTTGTCCATCTAAGGTTATGTCTGTACAGATCCCTATTGTGTTATTGATAAACAAAAATTACCGTATCCAATCCATTGCAGTAGGTAAATCATTTTCACCATCGAACGTAATCTCTACTTCCCCCTTTTTGAAAGTTCAAAAAAAGGTCTCCCGTATCCAACAATGCAGTTAGTTAAATCATATTGTCATCTAAAGTACGTCTCACATTCCCCATTTGTATAGATATACAAAAGTCTCCCGTATTCAACAATTGCAGTTAGGTAAATCAGTATTGTCGCTCTACGGTAATCTCTAATTCCCCATTTGATGATGAATGCCCAATTAACATAAACGCCAATAGAAGTTTCTGCACTTTTTCCTCATATTTGGTTAAAGGTGCTTGTTCCGATTTAGGTCTATTGTTTTCTAAAAGCGTTTAGCATATCCGCACCGGAGCAAAGTTTCACTTGGGTGGGTGGTTGGGTAGCCACCAACCCGCCATCTTGGTTAGGCGCGTTTTACTGGTGCGACAATGAAATTTCTTCACTACTCACCACACGGAGTAAGCAATTGGCTTTGTAAGTAATCATATGCGTCACATGCAATGTCATAAAAGTCACACAATTTTTTAGGTTCATTTCCCCAAAAATACGCGAATAATGTAGAATTCGGACTTTCATGCGGTTTTCAGCTACTAAATCACATTGCCGTTAGTATTCAGAGGTCATCTAGGTAATCGTACATTCCCATTGGTAGAGATACAAAAGTTCTCACCGTATCCAACAATTGCAATTAGGTAAACTCATCTTTGGTCATCATAACGTAATCTCTACATTCCCATTTGTAAAATACACAATGTGTCCTGTCCAACAATTGCAGTTAGGTAAATCATATTGTCATCTAAGGTGTAAGCTGTACTTCACCATTTTGTATAGATAAACAACAGTTCCCCGTAGCCAACCATTTGCATTAGGTAAATCTATTGTCATCTACGTATCTCTACATTCCCCATTTGTAAAGATAACAAAGTGGTCCCGTGTCCAACAATTGCAGTTAGGTAATCATATTGTCATCTAACGTAATCTCTACATTCCCCATTTGTAAAGATAACAAAATGTCCCGTGTCCAACAAGTGCCGGTGGGTAAATCATTTGTCATCTAACGGAATCTCTACAACATTTCAGGGAGGTAAATAACATATAAACTGGGTGTGCCATGGCCCACCCAGTTAATTACTTGGCCCACCCAGTAAATTCAGTCTGCCCAATGACCAAAATGCCCACCCAGTTAATTAATTGACCCACCCAGTTAATTACTTGGCCCCCAAATTTATATTGATGAAGTTGCATATATTTCAGTTAATTAATGAATGCTAATGAAATCGTCACTGAGAATTTCTTGCGTGACCTAACCATTAGTATTAATGGTAGTTACATGGTAGTTTGGAGTGCCAAAATTTACCTAAAGGCCGAACTAATTAATTAAGACACCATTTAAAAAGGACCAAGAAAGGAAGTATGTTATGTTGTAATTGATTGGAATAGCCTGAAATTCCTCCCTGTTGTGTGTATAATGATCTCTCGTACTCGGGCCAGTAGCCTGGGTGGAATTGGGAACACTAAATACAAATTGCCATACACGTCCAAATAAAATGGAAGTTTGTTTGCAGTAAAGTAGCTCCAAAAACCAAATGCACACAGCACTTTTTTTTTTAGATCATACTAACATTAATTTAACTAGTTGTAATCTGTTTTACTAATTATTAATTTTATAAAATCTATTAATTATAAAACAATATCCCTCTAAGCATTTTTTTGTCCAAAAGTCACATTTTCTGATTCATCAAATAAAACAAACAAAATGCATTAAATTACTAGTTGAACAATTTGTTTTTGTTTCCTTTTTTTTGTTTTGTCTAATCATCACGTGAGTATAACTTAAAAATTATGTCTTTTTCACTATAACCAAAATTCTCTCCTCCAAATAAAGGACTAAGCTACGGAGCAGCTTAACATATCGTCATAAAACATGTGGATTGAATCATATTGAAGGGGGCCTCGATATTGCATTATTTGTTATAAGTGAGCTTTGACACTGAATAAAGCTCACTCAGCTGGGAAGGGACAGGCATAGGTTAATTTGCTGTCAAAGTTATATTGATAGATAACTAAAAAAAGGTGTAGAAATAATTAATTAATATTATTGCCCATGAGTCAATACTGGGGATCAAAATCCAATGGCGATGTTTTGTGAACATCAGAAGCGTGTTCGTGCGATGAGTAATTTTGTTTCTTGCATCTTGAATTGTTTGAATGTTGTTGTCGATATAAGTTATTTATAGAAAATAACTAAATTTGGTGAATTACAAATAAAAGCATCAATGTTTTAGTAAAAAAATGTATATAAATCAAACAAATTTTTATATGAAATTTAGGTTTCTGAACAAACACACCGGTTTCATACCAAATGAGTTGAAAGCCTTATTTACTACTAAGTAAATTTTAACAATACAAATTTATCTGAAATAAAATGCACCATTAAAAGAGCTCATTTCCAAAAGGGCCTTAATCCAGTTTTGGATTTAAATATTTAAAAGGACAAATGGACTGGCATTACAATTTGTAAATTACTCCTATTATTATATTTATAGAAAATTAGACCAGTGCAACTCATATCCATGCTACCAACCTATAACACCTCCATCTTTCTTCATAAAATAATTAATTCTGTCACCTTCTTATGCTAATGTTATGATAATGCAATGTTTTTGTTAATCTTTATGATTCACTGTTTTCATCGAAAAAACATGTGATGAGTCTCATTGAAGTCCTTTTTCATGTGAGTTTCAATAAAAAAAAAAGCCCATTGAATTCTCTTAGTGTTGCACTCAATACTACCATATTGCCCCCCTTTAATACAATATAAAGAGACACGAGGAGATTTTTTGAAGGAACAAAATTTTCTAATTACCGAGAACGTTTGAAAGGTAATTTTGCATAAACAAACAAACGGAAAATTAACCAAAACTTATTTTGAACTTTGGTTTTCTGTCTAATACACAGCCCCATACTAGAAGCTTACTAAATCATTTTGAAACAAAAGATTGGATTTGGGCTTATTCACTTTAAGTTTGTGATTTATACATTGTAAACATTCTAAATATTAAAACAATGTTTGGAAAAAATAGAGTCAGTTTCTGGAATGTCCCTCGTGTCCTCAGGTATCTTGCATTAAATCTTGTACGGTGATGGTAATAAGATTAACTTAAAAGTAATAAAATAATCCTGTTGACGACACTAGAAGCTTTTCGTTTGTCCTTGTTTTTATATAGCAAATTTTGGTTTGGAGTAATTCCTGGAAAATAACGTTGGCCCACCACAGTAAATTATTTTGCCAACTTTTTTGGGGGGGTCAATAATTAAGTTGGCCCACCCAGTTAATTATTTTTTCTCCAATACTTTTTTTTGATCTCAATAAATAAATAAAGTGGCCCACCCCGTAAATTATCTTATTTACCTCCCTGCTACATTTCCAATTTGTATAGATAACAAAATAGTGTTTCCCGTATAGGTAAATCATACTAGCGAGTTGCGGCTCCCTCGTACGGTAACTCATACAATAGGATTCTTTTGAGGCGCAGCACCTAACGTGAAAAGACCCTATTGTATGAGTACCGTACGACGGGAGCCGCAACATCGCCATTGTCCTCTCAGGTAATCTGTACATTCCCTATTTGTATAGATAACAAAAGATATCGCGTATCCAACACTTGCAAGTTAGGTAACATTCATTTTGATCTAACGTTAATCTCTACATTCCCTCCCCATTTTTGAAAGTTAACAAAAGGTCTCCCGTATCCAACAATTGCAAAGTTAGGTACCATCTAAGTTAATCCTTACATTCCCCGTTTGTATAGATAACAAAAGGTGTCCGTATCCAACAATGGCAGTTAGGTAAGTCATTTCATATAGGTAATCCTACATTCCCCCTCTGTCTAGATAACAAAAGTCTCCCGTATCCAACCAATTGCAGTTAGGTAACTCATCTTGTCATCTATATAAGTTAATATGTACATTCCCCATTGTATAGATAACAAAAAAGTCTCCGTATCCAACAATTGCAGTTAGGTAAATCATATTGTCATTAGATAAGTTAATCTGACATTCCCCATTGTATAGATAACAAAGGTCTCCCGTATCCAAAAATTGACGGGTAGGTAAATCATATTGTCATCTAACGTAATCTCTACATTCCCCATTCTGTATAAATAACAAAAGGTCTCCCGATCCAACAATTGCAGTTAGGCAAATCATGTAATTGAGACGTAATCTTTAATTCCTTCATTGTATAGATAACAAAAGTTCTCCCGAATCCAACAATTTGCAATTGGTCATCATAATGTCATATACGTAATCTGTACATTATCCATTTGTATAGGTTACAAAAGGTGTCCTGTATCCAACAATTGCAGTTAGGAAATCATATTGTCAATCTATGGTAATCTCTAATTCCCATTTAGAGGATGAATGCCAGATTACATAAAGCGGACCAATCTAGTTGATCATTTTCCTCATATTTGTTAAAGGTGCTTTTTCCCGATTTAATTGTCTATTGTGTCTAACGCGTTTGGCATTATCGCACAGGAGCAAAGTTCACTGGGGTGGGGGGGCGTGGTAAGCCACACCCGCTCTTGGTAAGGCGGTTTACTGGTGCGACAATGAAATTTCTCACTGACATCACCAGCACGGAGGTAAGGAAATGGGTGTAGTATATATGGCGTCACAATGACGTCATAAAGTCAGACAAAGTTTATTTCATTTTTCCCCAGAAAAATTATGGGCGAATAAAGTAGGAGCTATCGGACTTGCATGGGGTTGCAGGTGTACTCTAAATGGATGGCAACTTGGATGGTTTTATATAAAAACAGGAGTTGAAGATCCCATCCATTTTCACATTAAAATTAATCCAATAGATTAGAATTTAATATAGATTTAATTTTAAATCTAAGAATTGATAGGTCCCCCAAATCACAATATTATTTTAAATCCCTGTTAAAGACCGGAAAGGCTGAGAAATAGATTACATGGACGGTTTTGAACGCTTTCCGCCTTTAACACACCGGAGGAAAGTTTACTGGGTGTGGTGACTCCACCTCCGGGGGAAAAATTATATTTTTTTAGTAATTGAAATTTATAATTGTATTGGACTTGCAACTTGTGTTTTAAAAGTTAACTTATATGGTTACACTTTGGTAATGATCATTATGGTTTGTAAAATAAATCATAATGTGGCACCTATACAATATGCCAAAGAGGTTCGCGTTTTTGAAAGTCCCCCAATGTCAATACTTCAACTCGTGGATTTGGTAGTCATATTGCACGGCAATATGCTTCCCAAGACAGATCTGGAGGTGGGCAATTGGGAGCTATTGGGCGTCAAAGCTAAGTAGGTTGCTCAATAGTTGGGCAGTTGAATCGATATTCCATTCAAATTCAGCTAGGGAGCGAAGCAGCTAAACATGAAAAGAAGACTATTTAAGGAGTACGGATACGAGGGAGCCGCAACATTTGCGTCCAACGGGAAAAAGTGCAAGCACCCGGAAATCTCGCTTAAATCCGTCTAAAAAAATGGTTATTAACGACATGGCAAAGTACTTAGCTTTGCACAAGCAAGATTGTTTCCAAAATGTTGTATTGTTTTAATAACAAATATACTTCAGTTATATCTTACTTAATGTTTTAATGATTTCAACACACAAGAATTAAATTGTGGTAAGGTTAGTGTTAAATTTTAAACGCAGCTGAAAAAAATCTGACCTCTTTTGCACCATCGACAGTATATTATAAAATCACGAGCATTAATGACGGACGCCATGACGTTGGTCAGCTTTCAACACTGCGCATAGTTAAAACCCAATTGATATATCAATGCAAAGGCAAAAAAGGATTAGGCCTTATGAATGATGTTTCTCTCATCATTTAGAGTTATTGAGAACGAACAGGTTGTGTACCGTGTTTTTCAGATCACTCTCAACTCTGAACTTTTTCACCAGCACAGTTGATTTACTATGGGTACATTCGCTTACCGCTTTTTATCGCTTTTGCTTCTTTCTCGGTTATTATTACTCATTCTTCCCACATTTTGGTTTCACGATATTAAATGAGTGCATATAACTGGACACTTACATTCAAGCCAGCGGTAGACATGCTTTGATACCATCAACAAAGAGCAGGAACTGGACAGTACCATCAATTTTCTTTGTCTTATGTGTTAAGGACAACCGAGCCAACTGTGGCAGCTTGTTTTGACTGGCTCTGGTGTGGACAGCTGAGCTTTATTATACCTATAAAGTAGCAGCTATATTTGGACCACTGTGCAGCGGAGAAGAGACGGGTCCTGAGCGACGTGCAGTTTACAGTCAACATTCCGTTATGTTCTGGTGTGTCAACTTCGGGTGTTCTGGACAACAAATCTCGCTTCCGGACTTTAACACGAATGCTTTCAAAGCTTCGACTCTCGGTGACTTATGTTGAGATATTCCTACGATATGCTGGAGCGTTGTACGTATATATGGGAGATGTAGGTTCATATTGGCGGACAGTGCTAGCACCGTCTCTCTTTGCAAGGTTTCTACGATGGAGTGGCCTATCAGGATGGTAAATGCGTGATTTTGGAACTTTAAAAGGAAAGTCTGAACATGGAATCGGATAAAGAAGGAAGTAAGTAATTTATCTAACAAATGTAAAACTTGGTAAATGGCTAACTACATCTACTCTATTGACCAATCACTACTTTAATACTAATAAATAATTATATGATTTATAATAATTATTGTATTATTATGATTATAATAATAATAATGATGTGAATGATGATAATAATATAATCGATACTAACAATGGAAAAAGGGGAAAATAATCATTTTCTAGCTTATAATGAGCTATTTTTGTTACTTTAATTCCTATTCATATACTTTGTTAGTCCACCTCATTTGCATAAAAATTATATTCATATCTTTTGACGAATAAACCGCAAACAGAGATGCCTTAGGGGAAAAAAAATTCCCTAAGGTCACTTTGGTGCATAACAAAAGATAATTCCCCTTAATCGAAATTAGTCTAATAATAATAACAATAAAATAATAATAACACTAAAAACAACCATAGGGGAAAAATTTAATTAAAGAGGTTATATGGCCTTTATGGTTATTCAAATTAATTAATATTAATATATGTTGTATTCTAGTAGATTAGAACTAATTGCATAAAATTAAGATTCTTTTTAAAAACACTTTTCTTTTTTTGGTTTTTGTTATATTATTTACGGAATAAAGCTCGAACAATACATGACGTTAGGGAAAGAGTTTTTCTCCCTAACGTATTTATGAGTACATGTGAATAGACGTTCCCCTTTATAGTCGAACATAAGGTCGTAATAATAATAATAATACCAGCTCCAGGTGGGAGATGCTCACCAAGTAACATCAACGTCTAGCTGCTTCACTGAATTCCGCAAGGTCCTTGTCTGTGCATTGTCGCTGCTGCAGTGGGCAGACCAAGAGATGTTCCATTGTCTGTGGTGCTGTTCCACAGCCACAGGTAGTGTCCTGATCTGCTTCCAGGTAGCCCCACTTCTGCAAGGAAACCTTAGATCGGCCAATTCTGGTTCTCAATCTGTTGAGGCATCGTCATTCCGCCCACGAGGAGTCAGCTCCAGGTGGGAGATGCTCACCAGGTTCAATACCAATAGATGTTACTTGGTTGATGGCAAGTCTTTCTTTCCACAAGGCGACTCTCTTAAGCTCCTTAGAGACTGTTTCAAGAGATTGGACTTTGCTTAAGAAACTCTCTCTGGATTTTTCCCTATGTTCTGTGGAAAATGCAAAATTTGCCGACTCGCAGACTTTATGACGTCATTGTGATGCCATAATCGGTATGTTGGTACCTATTTTGGTATCAATGGAGACATGAGGACCATAGCTATCCTCTGGTATCAAATCATAAGCATCGGGTGTTTTATAATGAATTCCCAAAGGGTGGCCTTGGTAAACCGTGTTACAAAAAGTCTTATATTGGTAATACTTAAACTTATTATTTACGACAAAAATTAGGTGGTTGTTTCAACTTGTTTCTTCAACAGGTAGGAGGAGTGGCGCTCTCTTACAGCTAAAAGCCAGAGGGTGTATTGAGTCAATCCCACAACGCACCAGTTGGGAGTTTTGGGAAATTTCACCTCAACAAGGTCATGTGATACCACAAAAATCCTATTTGTAACACATGAATACCCTAACTTTGACACTCATTTAGCCCGCACAAGGTGCTAGTAACTTAAGGTATTTTTAGCATAATCATATAAATATCTTGTAGTCTAAACTTCTTTAACACTTTTGTATCCCTAAGTATTGACTTTTTAGTATAGTACAAGTATAATAGGCACAAATTGCAATGCATCTGGTATGGATCAAAACACCCTCTTGCTAAAAGCTATACCAGACAACAATATATGATAGAGAGCTATGCAACTCAGGCAGTGATTGTGTGACTTAAAATTGCCTTTCATCTTTTCATGATGTTAGTCTACTAGCCCGCTGGGAATTATCCAATTTTAAACTTGTCCTGTATAACAAGCCGAACGCATATACGAAGCCATGCCAATTCCCGGTCTAAATGGAATTTTTGCCCAATACAACGATAATTACCTAAAGTGTCAAACAATACAACGAACAATGTATCCGAGGGCTAAAATCTGTCACAATTTTCTACAATGGAATAATTGGATCCATCTGACCACACGGTCTGGAGTTACATTTACATGGACACTTAAAAGCTTTTTAAACACTCTTTCGGTGATTGTTTGTTGCAATCGGGATGACCACCTATTGTCTTTTTAAACTATATCCACTATCAACAAAGTTATTTTTAGGTTTTCACACAAAGATCAATAGGCACATTTTTTTATCAAAAGGTGTAATGTGACCCATAAAATAAATTCCACTATAAGGTTTTAAACCAAAATATGTAAAGAGCTTTGCATCTATTTGTTGAAAAATGTGAAATGAACTATTCTTAGCGGTCATTGCATTCCTGGAGACTTAACCTGAACAATTTAATTATATGATAATAAATGTAAACTTTCCTCGATATATTTAGTTTCCCGATAAAAGTCAGAAAAAACCAGACAGTAGTTATCAGTATTTGTTGGTATCCACCACGGATTCTTATTAGAATTGAGTAATTTTTGCTTTTATCGGGACATAATTTATTGCCAAACTATTGTGTTCTTGGGTCCATGTTTCAAGTAGCAACTGGGCGCCGGTCATTATCTCCACCGTTGTAAGTTGCTTGTTTCTGTTATATTTCCTGCACTTTGTATCCTAGGTCCACAGCAGTAATTTTTTTGATTTGACCAAAACAATTGCAAAAGAACAATTTTGTTGTTAATATACTGTGAAATTGTCCAAAAAAAAAAATTAAATTAAAATAAATTAAAGGTGTTAACCAAAACAACCTAGCTGGAACACATGTTGAAATACAGGCGGGGGAAGCTTTGTATCGTGGTAAAACTATCATTTTCAAATTGATTTAATTGATGTACCAATTTATTGGGCTACTCCCTCCGGTTTAAAAAAGGTACAGTTTGCCCTATCTTGGATGTTATAGTTTTAGTTTCAGTACAATAGACCCATAACAGTTCAAGGTATCCGGGGTTAAAATTCATAGAATGGTCCGATTTTGATCGGACTGTTTGTAAAATGTTCAATTTGTCCCACTAGATAAGTAACTGTAAATAGATTCTTTGTTTAAACTTTTGTATATAAGAATAACAGAGCTATGACTAGTGACCTCCCATAGACCCTGTAGCCCCAGTCACATTTTGCGTTCCAATTATGCAACAAATATTATAGATAATGCAACCAGTGTATTTTTGGCTTCTGTACCATTAGACGAACAATTTGACACCATTTTTATAACGAACGGATATATCTGAAAATTTACCCCATTGTGACCTTGAACCTATTTTGACTCATAACTACTGAACTACAACCTCCAGATAGGGCAAACTATACCTTTTTTAATCCTGGAAATGTAAGGAACACGTTGGCATACTTTTCGACGTGATTTGATCCTTTCATATTTGGACCCCTGTATAAACCTTACCCCTTAAAAATATATGTTCCACTCCTTTGATTTTGGTAAACTTTTGATATGTTGTTTTTAAAGGTTTTCTCAATATAATTCTGTAGGAATTGATTCTTTTGCAACTAGTTTTGGGTTAAGGCATAATTTATTCTATTTTGGCTGGCCTACTAGGAAAAGGCGCAATATAAATGCTCAAATTATTTATGACGGAATAATAAAGTGAGTGTGTTACAAGTGTTTGACATCTTACAGTCCTGGTATGTGCTCAGAGGGTGTATTGAGTCCATCCCACAATGCACCAGTTTTGGGAAATTGCACCTCAATAAGGTCATTTGATCTCTCAAAAATCCTATTCTTAACACATAATAACCCTGATTTTTACACTCATTTTAGCCCACAAAGAGTTAGTACTTACGTAATTTTTACCATGGTCATGACATGTCTTGTGGTTCTTAAACTTTTTAACGCTTTTGTATCCCTAAGTATTTTCGACATGTTTAGTATAGTACAGTATAGGCACATTGCAATGCATTCTGGTAATGGATTCCAAAACCCTCTTGCTAAAAGCTATACCAGACAACAATATATGATAGAGAGCTATGCAACTCAGGCAGTGAGTGTGACTTAAAACTTGCCTTTCATCTTTCATGATGTTTAGTCTACTATACCGCTGGGAATATCATTTTAACTTTCTTGTATTACAAGCGAACCATATACGAAGGCCATGCAATTCCCGTCTTAAAAGGGGAATTTGGCCAAACAACGAGTAATGTACCTAAAAAGGGTCAAAGACTACAAAACGAACAAGTATCGAGGGCTAAAACGATAAAAAATTTTCTTACAATGGACTAATTTGGACCATCTGAAAAACGGTCTGTAGTTACATTTACATGGACACTTACAAAGCTTTTTACATCTCTTTCGGTGATTGTTTGTTGCATCGGGATGACCAACCGATGTCTCTTTTACAATATCCCATATCAACAAATTTGTTATTTTTAGGTTTCACAAAGATCAATTAGGCACATTTTTTTATCAAAAGGTGTAATGTGACCCATAAAATAATTCCACTATAAGGTTATTATCCCAAAATATGTAGAAGAGCTTTGCATCTATTTGTTGAAAATGTGAAATGAAATATTCGTAGCGGTATTGCATTCTGGAGACTGAACATGGAACAAATGTATTATGAATAATTTAAAATGTAAAACTTTCCTCGATATATTTAGTTTCCAGATAAAAGCTGAAAAAAACAAACAGTAGTCAGTATTTGTTGGTATCCACCACGATTCTTATTAGAATTGAGTAATTTTTGCTTTTAATCGACATAATTTATTGCCAAACATTGTGTGTCTTGGTCACGGTTTCACTGTAAGAAAACTGAGGCGCCGTCAATTATCTGGAACCGTTGAAGGAGCTTGTCATCTTCTATATTTCTGCACTTTGTAGAACAAGAGGGGCTGATTCCTCATCTAGTTTTATCCTTCCCCAGTGACCCAATTCTCAATACTCCCCCCCTCGGCTAGGAACAACCTTTCACCTCACCTCGCCCCCTTGTCCCACTTTCTTTCCCATTCTTCCCTCATTACGCGTTTGATGTTCCAACCCCACGCCATCTATACCCTCCACTTCCTAGCTCTCACCTTATATTCCCCTTGTTCGCCCATCCCTGACTGTATTTCCCCTCCATCCATCTGTTTCTCACACTCCCATTTCCCTGATCCCCGTAATTAGATTTCTCCTTCACCCGCGTCCTCCCTCCCCTTTGCAATGGGCCATCTCGTCGTCCCCGTTCCCTTTCTCACCCCCTCCATTTTTTCCCCTTTGCACCGCTCCGCCTTACAGCCATCAGGGTATCACATCCCCCAATTACTCGGGCCTTCAGACCGGTCCTCCTTCTTTTACCTCTACCTCTATCTCGTTTTTCCCGTAGTGGGACTTTACTTAGTTCATCTTCTTTCTTTCAATCGTCTTTCCAATCTTTTTATTGAACCATCCTCCCTTCTCTCTCTTCTTCCTCACCACATCATCGGCTCCGTTTATCTCCTATCCCCTTCATTTCTTTGTTTGTTGTTTTAGTCCGTAATTTTGATTTGACCCAAAACAAACTTGCAAAAGAAACCAATTTTGGTGTTTAAATACTGTGAAATTGTCCAAAAAATAATTATTAAAAGTTTACCAAATCAACCTAGTGGAACATGTTGAAATAAGGGGGAAGCGTTTGTACAGGGGTAAAAACTAGAATTGTTCAAAGTGATTTATATGATGTAACAATTTATTGGGCTACTCCTAAGGTTTAAAAAAGGTACAGTTTTGCCCCTATCTGTGAGTTTAGTTTTAGTAAAATAGACACATAACAGTTCAAGGTAATCCTGGTGTAAAATTCATAGAATGGTCCGATTTATCGGACTGGTTGTGAAATGTTCAATTGTCCCATAGATATAAAGTAAATGGAAATGTTCTTGTTAACTTTTGTATATAAGTAACAGAGCTATGACTAGTGACCTCCCATAGTACCCTGTCCCCCGTCACATTTTGCGTTCCAATATGCAACAAAATATTATGATAAGCAACCAGTGTATTTTGGCTTCTGTACCAGTAGCGCACCAATTGACACCATTTAATAACAAACGGATATATCTGAAATTACCCATTGTGACCTGAACCTATTTTGACTCATAACTACTGAACACAACCTCCAGATAGGGCAAAACTATACTTTTTTAATCCTGCAATGTAAGGAACACGTTGGCATACTTTTCGAGTTGATTTGATCCTTTCATATTTGGACACCTGTATAAACCTACCCCTTAAAATATATGTTCCATTCCTTTGATTTTGGTAAACTTTTGAATGGTGTTTTTTAAAGGGTTTCTCAATATAATTCTGTAGGAATTGATTCTTTTGCAACTATTTGGGTTAAGGCATAATGTATTCATTTTGGCGGGCCACTAGAAAAGGGCGCAATATAACTGTCAACTTATTTATGGACGGAAATAATAATAGTGAGTGTGTACAAGTGTTTGACATCTTACAGTCCTGGTATGTGCTCAGAGGGTGTATTGAGCCATCCACAATGCACCAGTTTTGGAAATTGCACCTCAATAAGTCTTTGATCTCTCAAAAAATCATATTCTTAACACATACTAACCCTGATTTTTACCACTCATTTAGAACCACAAAGAGTTAGTAACGTAAGGAATTTTTACCATGGTCAGACATGTCGTGGTTTAAAATTTTTAAAACGCTTTTATCCCCAAGTACTTGACATGAGTTTGTATAGTATATGAACATTATATGCCAATATTTAAAGCTTTTTAGAGAAGGGACCGTTATTTGGGTCAGCCTTTATTATCTCGAGAAAATGCTCCCATGGCATCTTCACCAATAGCCTAAAACCCGTCGCGTTTGGTAAAATCTTCGAAATCATTACCCGGCAGCATGACAAAAAAATCGCATATTGAGAAGATGATATCGGAAACTTATCGTCATAGACTTCATCGCCTTTGGAAGATGTTCAAATTTAATCAGTATTATCTAAAATACGGACATAATGTAACGGCAGGGAAAGTTGTGACGGAAATTGCTTCTTCTTTTTAACTCTTATGACTCGAATTATTTCGTATGTATTATTCTTATGATGCAAGATGTTTTGTGCTGTCTGTTTTAAAACATAAAAAGTCACACCATACATGGTGAGGTGTCTGTTATTAAAGAGGCACTGGCACATTTTCACAAAATATGACTTTCTTCAATTGCTCTCAAATGATAGTCTAGGCCATTGGAAGAAACAGAGAATATCGTCACGAATCTTCAAACAGGCCAATCGACCAAAAGTCACAATTCGAGATATCGGCGATTGAAATTTTCGCGAATTATGAACTTGCATATCTAAAATTTGAAACATCTAGGAAAATGATTTTATGTGGAAATTGTGGACATTGAAACGTTCTTCATTTTGAGCACGCTTTCCATTTCAAGATCTTTTGTTTGTTTGTCAAATTAAGTACAAAGTGATTGGTCTGTTTGACAAAACTAAAAACGTCCTCCGTTTCTTGTCATAGGAGACGAATGCACATTGACCTGTTTGGCGTACTCAAAAAGAGTCGATCGATCGCATCAGGCGGTGGTATTAACATGTTGAAATAATTGTGCCTGGGAGGGCGCTAAAGGAAATGACAGGCTTTTGTACGATTTTCTAAGGTGTAATTGTCTCGACCAGGCAAAAAATAATTGGCCAGTGAAGATAGAAAGAGGAAGGATGAGGTTCTTACCCAATTGTTATTTTGTATTAGAATTCATTTAATCAAATATTTGAATACTCAATTGTAAAATATACTACATCAAGCTATAAATATACAGTTACTTTATAATATACAGTCTAATTTGAATGAAAACCTGTAAAAGATGGATTTTACGGGGTTTTGTTGGAAGAATTGCTGCCCGATTTTCTTGTAAAATTTATAGCATTTTTATGGTAAAACTTTGAGTACTTAATGTTAATGAAAATTCATAATACTGAATGTACGATAATGTTTATCGAAAAAAAAATCGAATAAAAGCTCAAGGTGTAGTCGGCTTTATAGGCTTGGTAAATTGGACATAAGAAATTACAGTATTTTGCTGCATTTCAATTGTAGCATCGGGCCCACCGTGTAAGTACACTAGGACATCAAAAGCGTATGTCTAGCGTTTGAAAACCTGGGTTTTGTGAATTATTGGATATAAGAAACTTTCATAAACGTTAATTGGAAGAAGGTGTGCTTATCTGTAGGCTTGAAGGTGTATATTTTGATATTTTTAGAGTAAAAGGAATCAAAGATCACTAGTTATCAAGAAGAAAGGTTATCGGACTATCAAGTCATTTATATTAAATTTACGAGGCGTTCGGACGAAAAATCACTTTAATCTAATGATCGCACATACAACACGTGTTAATAATGAATACTGTGATTTTAGTACAATAACTAAAAACAACGCTTATCATATGGTATCTTTTACATTTGGTAGGTATTAAATTTTCAGTAGTTCAACTGTCACTGAAAAAAATAAATAATTTTTGGAAAATATGGATGTACTATTTAAAGTATAGTAAAGAAAACCATAGGAAGAGTGTATTAGCAAATTAGTTCAAATGACGTATCTAAAACTCGTAAAAAAAACGAACTTCGGAGTGTATATCAGAACACATTTGAAATGAAATTGCATTCCCATTGAGATTATTTAATTTTTGTCATCAAAAAAGATTCATTGCGCTATATGTTTCACCTTTTGGCAGTCATAGCACTCTTAGAGTAGTGGCTCTTATACTTCTGTTGTTGAAAACTTTCTATGAGTAAAAAAACTAACCATTTGAGGTAGAGGGCAGGTTGCGACAAGACTTCTGACGTTGATTTCAATTCAATGCCATATTTTAATTATCAAAGCTGGGAATTTGATTGAAAATGACAGGAATGAGAATTTTCTATGTTAAACATCTTTCGTTATTGGAATTGTAAAGGAAAAATAATTTCCTGTATCTACTCAATAAGCGTATCGGGTTGCATTCAATTTATTGAATTAATTTCAATGAGTAATCTTTTAAAGTTACCATATCATGTGTTTTAATTGAGATGCTGATATGTGAATACTAATTGTCTAATGTACTCAAAACATATACTTTATTGCGCTTATTTAGTACACAGAAAATTATAAAGGTTAGTGAAATTATTATCAACTAAGTTGTGGAACTCAAAATAATATCGGAGGTACGTGGGAAAATAGTAGGAAAAGAAAGAGGAAAATACAAAAAGGATTTTGATGTCTTGTTTTACATTGCAGTATTGATCTTAACCCTCTTTCTACCTAAAGGGGGGGGGGGGTGGTAGACTAGTTCAGGTTTTCCCCGGCTACCTAAGCCCCTTTTGTGCCAGATTATTTAAGTAATTGTCAATTTGACATATTCGCTCCTTTTTTATCCAAAACAAAATCCACCGGGTATAGGAAAGAAAAGGTGAACCACAATACCTAATAACCACGATTCTATGCTACCATAAAGGGGATATATATAAGACCATTGAATTGAGTATCTACGATTATTTTCCTTCAAATTAATATATGTAAATTAACATGGACAAAATATCATACCAAACAAACTGAACGGGGTTAACAAGAGCATTTTTGAAACGATCTATAAAAAAAATTAAATGAAAAGAGGTAATACAAGTGTGAGGTTTATGTCCTTTCCTGGGTTAAAAATTATCTTGGTGTATAACTTTGAATTGACCAACTAGCTGATTTGAATCTGTTACTTTATTACAACTGCAAACAATCAATTAATTTGCAGCAAAAGGTGTAAATGAGGAAATGTTTTTTTTTTTTTTCTAATTTTGCACAAATGTTCTATTTTTCACAATTTACCGTAATTTAATACCATGTATGTTTTTGTTATCACTTTCTCAAATGAAATAAGGGTATTTTGTGAATTATTCTAAGAACAGAGTATCATCATTACAAAATAAAAGATCCTTTAAACTATTATGTCTAACAAAAATAAAAATAATATAATCAAACTAACTGGCGGGATTCAAAACTGATAAACGTAGGCTCCGTTTGCCGTGCTCAATCGCCCGGATAGTCGCTTAGACAGTCAAGACATCTTACAATATACGTCTGGTAAAGAACATATGCAGCTAAAATGCATATTTTGTTGATACCACTACGAACATGCAAAAATTTGTATTTCGAAATAACGTGCGCTTCACCGTAAAAACAAAAAAGGGATCAGAAAAAGACAATAATTGACCGTAATTAAAAATATGTTAAAATACTTTGTTGTCCAATTTTTCGAGGCCTATTACGATTAAATTTATCGAGAGGCTAGTATTTGAACTTTGAATATATCAACATGTTATACAACTATTATGGATTCTCAATAAGTTATTAAAGGAAAATACGTAATCTATAGGAAAATTGGGAGCAATTATGCCAACAAAATACCATTAAACCCACAGCTTGTATAGTTTCCATTCAAATTAACTTTAATTTTAGAGTTTAAATGAATGTTTTGACCAAAATTAACTGACTTTGACAGTATATGCACGTAACATTTTGTTTGACATTGTGATAGGCCTTCTAAGTTAGGGTGTTCGTCGGTGCTTTTTTATTCTCTACACATTCACAATCTCTGGTAATAACTCGCCAAATATATTTTTTTATTTTCAGTTGTTTTGTTGAATCAGTTTTTCAGTATACTGAAGTTTTACAGTAATTATTCGGCAGAATTGCTGTCAGTGTAAAATACTGGAAAAATTTATAATATTTTTGAGTGTGGCAAAATCGACTCAGATACAGCCTACAACATGTACTAATATAAACTTCGACAAGACTTCTAGAGCCCCCCCCCCCCGTGGTTGATCAAGCGAGGAGATGAATCTCGCAGTCTCCCATCGATCGATAGCTCACTTATAAGAAGCCGTGCGGTGGTTTTCAGATACAGCAAACAGACGAGTGCAAATTGGTCTGTTTGAAAGACTTTCATTTGCGTTTGGGTATGATTCCCCAAAAGTGAAAATCTATTCTATATAAAAATTGGAATGTTATTTTGCTCAAGATTTGGTATATGAAAAGAGATTGTGATATAGATCATATATGCAAAAAAAAACCCAATTTCGGCCCAAAATGGTCGATTGTCCTGTTTGGAGACTCTGCGCTATATTTTACAATAAAAATAATTGAACAGTGACCCCAAACAGTAGGGACAATTGATTAAGGATAAAGAGCTTCCAGGTAATTTGTAGCTAACTTTTAGTTTTACCATAACTTTAATCACAATGGTTATTACATAATATTTGGACTAGTACTCACTGATATTAAACCACAAAGGTTATAGACCGGTAAAACAGTGTTGCATAGAGTGGAAAACATGCATACGGGCGTGCGGTCTGTGTTAAACCGCCATTCGTCGTCTGTGAATTTAGCGTCGCCGGAGACGTACATTAAAAATCGTTTCGGTACCCATAAGGAAGCGATTTGGTCTTATCATTTAGGGTGAGGGCTTTTGTAATAAAAGCTTTAAAACCATGCAAAAATATCGTTTTGAAAAATCTTAGGAGGGCGCACATTTTTCAAATGTGCCAGTGTCTCTTTAAATGAGCAGCCGACGGCTGTCATACTGACCAAGATTATAAAATGGAAAAACTCAAAAGGGCACGCATGTCTGAAAGTACCAAGACAAACCGTAAATGGAGAAAAACACATCAATTTCTTCCCTCCGCGCGTTATATATTAATACAAGAAGAATAATCATTGACAAGCACGTGCGCTTATAAATGGATATTGACGGGGGGATATTGAGAAGAGATGTGGCATATTTTACTTTTAATAGGTGTACAATGATATCACAAACGAAGTCAATTATAGTGAGTTAACGATAATTGGCTTTTTGTTATGTGGCTAACGATTAATCCTGATATTGCCAAGACAGTCAACAATGTTGTCATCGGACAAAATCTACAAATCTATTGCAGCCTATAATAGACATACATATAACAGATCAAAATCACGGTACGAAAGTCAAGGGGAAAATCCAACCATTACCAACTTCGTTGAGCAATAGTACAAGGATGTTGTGCAGGCTCAATTAAGATTAAAGAAACCTACAGTATTATCCAAATCAACCACTTATATAGGGTATGAAACATAACATTATATTTAGTGTCATATTAGAAAAAATATTGAAGATTTCAAATTATATAAATTTGATGAAAAAGATCATGCTACATAAGTTGAAGTATCAAGTTACATAATAATTACAAACATTTACAATGCGCCTTTTATTGGAAGTAACAAGCCCAGTGTGAAAAGAAATAAACAGCTATTCACAAAATAAGCAAGTACAAGGAAATTCATGTTAAAGACGCTTTTTGAAGGATGCCACCGAGTTAGCGTTCTTGACACTACTAGGAAGAGGGTTTCATAAAGTGGTGCATGATGAAGTGAGACCCGGTCACCAGCCCTAGATCTAGCGCAAGGAGCGGTCACCAGGCGCTGAGATGCTGATGTACAGGTGTTCATACTTCACTGCATTGCAGTGCAGTAGTGCAATGCAGCCTACCAAAAAAATCGTTACTGAAATCACTTGCAGTATTGCAATGCACGCAGTACTTCAACGAAGTTAAAATTATTTGAACGGGCGATGCAGCAAGATGCAGTGGGGTGCGTCAGTGGGGCAGTATGCCAATTTTACTGGAATCCTTCACAAGTTTACTGCAACGTACTGTGACGGAACATTGCAGGTCAATTTACTGCACAGCAAGCAGTGCAGTGGAAGTATGGAACGGCCTTAAGGCGATCATAGATATATGACGGAGATTTCAGGAGAAGTGCCTTTGAAACATGAAGGTTAATTTTGTAGTCAATTCAATGGGACCACTCAGCCGTGAAGCTCTCCCTAAGTGGAGATTCACTACTGCGACGAGACTTCATGAACAAAAAGAGAGTGCCTTGTTTTGCAAGTTTTTGTAAACGTTGTAGCATTGACAATTTAAATGCTTTAAGAAGGCAATGTTCAATAGTTAATCGTGATAGCGATCTGGCAATGGCGTGGCATGTATCCTGGTCAATGTAACCTCGGGATTACCAGCTTTTCTGAGATGAAGTATAACCG
The DNA here is from genome assembly GCA_023653785.1 of Ophioderma brevispina. NCBI lineage: Eukaryota > Metazoa > Echinodermata > Ophiuroidea > Amphilepidida > Ophiodermatidae > Ophioderma > Ophioderma brevispina. Next base: position 46,223 of record JAMKCH010063439.1, read on the forward strand.
ATGTGTGATCTATGGCTTCTGGTTACTTTAGTCGATTTACTTGTGTTCACAAGAATAAGTCAACAATAAACGCATGGGAAGTGGGATGTGCAATTTTAAATAGCAGACTGTTTATTGATCCACCCCAAAATGATCTCGGAGGGACTGACTTAGAGAAATTGGAGTCTTGGCTCGAACGATGGGCTGGCAGCAAAAAATTAATAGTAAAAGTTTGTTCCAAGTTTGATAGGTCTGGGAAAAAGAAAATTTGTAAAAGCCCAATCTGGGGTGAAAAAATTCCGATACGTACGACTGGGGCCTTGTTGACCATTCCTAATTGTTGTATACTAGTGCGAGTCTGTGTGGTGTACGTCTATCCTGAAGAGTATTCCAACCAAGTAAAATTTTAGTGACGACTCCGGTCTCCTCTAAATTTTCTTACAGAACATAGTAGCCTGACGGTGGATCCGTTCTATGCCTCTGAATGATGTCCATATGGGCTCCACGCGCCAATGCATACTCCAGTGCGGTGCAGTCAGTGGTGCAGTAAAAAAAAAAAAAAAAAAAAATGCAAAAATATCGATTTTGAAAAATCTTGAGGGCGCACTATTTTTCAAATGTGCCAGTGTCTCTTTAAATGAGCAGCCGACTGCTGTCATAATGACCAAGATTATAAAATGGAAAAACTCAAAAGGGCACGCCTGTCTTGAAATTACAAGACACACCGTAAATGGAGAAACACATCAATTTCTTCCTTCCGCGTTTATATATTAATACAAGAAGAATAATCATTGACAAGCACGTGCGCTATAAATGGATATTGACGGGGGGATATTGATGAAGAGATGTGGATATTTTACTTTTAATAGGTGTACAATGATATAACAAACGAAGTCAATTATAGTGAGTTAACGATAATTGGCTTCTTTTGTTATGTGGCTAACGATAATTTCCTGATATGCCAAGACAGTCACACTTTTTGTCATCTGACAAATATAACAAACTCTATTTGCAGCCTATAATAGAAATACATATAACAGATCAAAATCACGTGTAAGAAAGTCAAGGGGAAAATCCAACAATTACCAACTTCGTTGAGCAATAGTACAAGGATGTTGTTGTCAGTGCTCAATTAATATAAAGAAACCTACATGTATCTCACAAATCAAACACTTATATAGGGTATGAAACATAAATTATACTTTAAGTGTCATATTAGAAAAAATCATTGAAGAATTCAAATTCTATACATTGATGAAAAAGATCATGCTACATAATGTTGAAGTATCACGTTACATAATAATTACAAACATTTACAATGCGCCTTTTATTGGAAGTTACAAAGCCCAGTGTGAAAAGAAATAACAGATATTCACAAAATAAGGCAAGTACAAGAAATCATTGTTAAAGAAGCTTTTGAAGGCTGCAACAGAGTTAGCGTTCTTGACACTACTAGGAAGAGGGTTTCATAAAGTTGGTGCAGCTGAAGTGAAGACACGGTCACCAGCCCTAGATCTAGCGCAAGGAGCGGTCACCAGGCGCTGAGATGCTGATGTAAAGGTCCGTTCATACTTCACTGCATTGCAGTGCAGTAGTGCAATGCAGCCTACCAAAATCGTTACTGCAATCACTTGCAGTATTGCAATGCAACGCAGTACTTCAACGAAGTTAAAATTATTTTAACTGGCGATGCAGCAAGATGCAGTGGGGTGCAGTCAGTGGTGCAGTATGCCAATTTTACTGCAATCCTTCGCAAGTTTACTGCAACGTACTGTGACGGAACATTGCAGTAAATTTACTGCACAGCAATGCAGTGCAGTGGAAGTATGAACGGACCTTAAGGCGATCATAGATATATGACGGAGATTTCAGGAGAAGTGCCTTGAAAACATGAAGGTTAATTTTGTAGTCAATTCAATTGGACACACTCAGCCAGTGAAGCTCCTCCCTAAGTGGAGATTCACTACTGCGACGAGACTTCATGAACAAAAGATGAGTTGCCTTGTTTTGCAGTTTTTGTAAACGTTGTAGATTGACATTTAAAATTGCTTTAAGAAGAGAATTCCAATAGTCTAATCGTGATAAGCGATCTGGCAATGGCGTGGCATGTATCCTGGTCAATGTAACCTCGGATCTACCAGATATTTCTGAGATGAAGTATAACCGATGATGTGATTCTGGTTCTGGTTACTTTAGTCGATACTATGCTGTTCACACATAATAAGTCAACCATAACACGCATGGGAAGTGGGATGTGCAATTTTAAATAGCAGACTGTTTATTGATTCCACCAAAATGATCTAGGAGGGCTGAATTAGAGGCACTTGGAGTCTTTGTTCGAACGATGTAGGCTGGCAGTTTGTTCCAAAGTTTGATAGTGTCTGGGAAAAATGAAAATTTGTAAGAGCCCAATCTGGTTGAACGTTCCAGATACTTACGACTGTGGCCTTTTTGCCCATTCCTAATTTTGTATACTAGTGCGAGTCTGTGTGGTGTACGTCTATCCTGAAGAGTATTCCAACCAAGTAAAATTTTAGTGACGACTCCGGTCTCCCTCTATAATTTTTCTTACAGAACCTAGTAGCCTGACGGTGGATCCGTTCTATGGAATTGATGTCCTATATGGGCTCCACGCGCCAATGGCATACTCCAGGTGCGGTCGCACTAAGGCCTGGTAGGCAGTGATCTTAACCTTTTCAGGACAGTTCCAAAGATTTCTTCTTATGAGGATTTTCTTCTGACCTTTTTAGGTTGCATACTGTGTTTGAAGGCTCCTATCAAAATTATTGGAAAGTTTGATGCCTAGGTATGTAGTATTATCTTCAACTGACAAAGTATCACCACAAAAACATACTCCCTCTTCGGCACATTTCTTGCAGCAAAAGTTATAGTGTTGCATTTTTTTTCGGATTGAAGGATATTAACCATTTTGATCAGGCAAGTCGTTTATATATAAAAAAAGCAACGCCTGATAACACTGGTATTGGTGAAGACGTTAGGCCGTCAACCACTACACTTTGCAATCAGTTTGTGAGAAAACTGTTGAGCCAGTCAGCTAGATGTCCCCTTATGTCATAATTTTTAACTTTGTGGATAAGGGGGTCTATGCGGCACTTTATCAAATGCTTTTGTAAAGTCTAGAACTGCAACATCTACCGTCTTCTTGCCATCTAGGCTCCTAGCAATGTCATCAACTGCAAGAATTAATTGTGACTCCGTGGATATTTTAGCCCGGAAGTCGTGCTGACTGTCGACAAGGATGTTATGTGTCTGAAGATGTGCCATTATATGGCTGTGGACGATGTGTTCAAGGACTTTACATGTGATTGACGTTAGCGAGACTGGCCTGTAATTTCCAGGGTCGGATCGATCACCTTTGTTTTGAAGAAAGCTTAAGAAAGCAGTTATATTGGCTGTTTTTCACTCGTCTGGTACAATTCCTGTATCAACAGAAGACTGGAACAAATCAGTTAACAGTGGAGCCAGTTGTTCATCTGCCAGTTTAAAGAACCATGCTGGAATGCAGTCAGGTCCCGACGCCTTTGATGGATCAAGCTCGGTGACCCGGTCAGCAGTTTCTCTACTCCGTCAGATGATATCTTAAGTGGAACTGGAACTTCAACTGGATCTGATTCCATTATTGGTGGTTCACGTACCTCATCGGTAAAAACACTCATAAACTGCTTGTTTAGTACCTTAGCAGCTTATTGTCACAGCTTGTCACAATATTGCCAGATTCCTTCATGTTAGCAATGATGTTGCACCAACGCGGACACACGTATCACGGTTCGACAGTTTCGAAAATTTCCGAGAACTTCTCTCCCCGTTAGGAAGCGGTCATTATTTACGCCGGGAGGATTTAAACTTTTTTCGCCGACAAATTTCGCGTTCCTTCTTCGTTTACGTTAAAAAAATCACATTCCCCCGATGAAATTTCTCCATTTAAAAGTTCATGTTCCACCCTCTCCTTATTGAACACTATCATATCCCACCTCTCGCTCACAAAATCGTTCGTATTCCCCTCAACTCCTACATTCTCCCCTCGCGTACATAATGACCCCTTCCTTACATGAGTTAAAAAAGTTGTGACGTCATCAGATCGACTGGTGCTGCTTGAGTATAACTTCAATCTAAAAATATAGTGTTTCTATGAAAGGAATAAAAAACCTGACGGGAAAAATACTTATTTTGGAAAACAATATCTTAGGGACGAATTCAATATCAACTGGCAGGCATTTTCCGGTTCTGTCCGGTTCGGCGCGGTTCAATTAATTCATTAAGTTTGCTGAATTACTTAATCGGATTAAAGGATTCAGAAGATTAAGCGGATTAAATGAACTGCCTGGACCCGGGCAGAACCGAAAACTGCCCGCCGGTTGAGTATATTTGGTCCCTTAGGTCTATTATTTTCTCAACACTACTTCTCATATTTATTTTTCAGGAGACCATCACAATCATATACATTACGAGCAAACTGCAACGTCATTTCTTACCTTTCTTCAGTACACCATTCAGTCACAGTCATAAGATACATAAGATACACACGGCCTGTTAAACTTCGCATAAAGTAAGTGAAAAGTTATGTGTGCTTGAATGAAACGCAGTCCGTTAATAAGAGTATTTTTCAATTTGCTCCATGGCCAATTTCCCCATTATATTATGCACAAGTTGTAAAATCCATTTTTGCGCTTAACACTTAAGTGCCCAAGCTAAATGAAAACTTCCGTTAGTGCCCGGGGTAGGGGGGTTCCTAGGAACCAAATTCAGATACCCCTTTCCCATGGGAGTTTGATCACGAAACTAACACAAGTAAATTTGGGTCACGTAAGAACACATACCGATAATAAACATGAAAATCCGAACTCTGACCTTTGACCTATGGCCAATTTAAATTGTCACTCTCCGAATAAAAGTGGTTCGCATATATTCATCCTCGGCAACTCCGATATAATATTTTGAACCAAATGATTATATCTACTCTAGAATAACCAATTCAAATAATTTTAGCACAAAATAGCCAAATCGACCCCCCCCCCCCTTGGGCACTTAAGTGTCAATCAAAGTCGTTTTGCAGATACTGCTTGAATCGTTTGTGTATGCTGGCTCATGCATGAACAAAATTTGGTCAAGGATAATATATCTCACAAACTTATAAAGCAATTTCAAATTCGCATTTTTTATATATATCTACTAATTAAAATCAGTACAGACGATGGTGGCCAAGCCTCATTCAATATAGCAACTCACAGCAATACGGAGTGCAACCACAAACCAATTTGGGTGCTTTGATGTGGGTCGGTCATGGGTGTTCCCATGATCCACATACGACCTCGTCCTCGTTCGTTATTCATACAAACCAATTCAGAAATAACCCTTAGAGTGGAGTTGATTCTCAGCTCCAACGGTTTTGGAATAAGAAAACATCTCTTGACAACATATTAAAAATCAGAATATTTCGTCAAGATTTCGCTTTTAAGTGTGTGAAACCAATGGCGATGTCTAAAATTGGGATTTCTTGGCCGCCCTCCTCTGGCAATAACAGCCCTATTACTAATATATTTTGATGGAAGGTTTAAGAGTTGATTTGTAATGTCACTGAGACAGAGACTGCCATAGTAAATGTATGTAACAGTTCCCCAAATTACCGTTTGGAAATCCCAATGCCCAAATCGAGCAGATCGTGTCCTACCCCCCTGGCGATTTTGCAAAGTTGCGTTGGTAAATTACATATGAAATGGATATCCATGGGGTGTAAAGCTGGCGCTTCGAAACCCAGTGGCATTCGGTGACAGAGGACTAAAAAAATAGGGGTCTTTGGGTCAGAGACAGCCAAAATGCCCCAAAATATGGAGTTTTCGGGTGACAAATTTGCAATTTTTTCCACCACAAAATGGGGTCTTTTTAGAAAAATTTGCAAAAATTTCACCCAAAATAGGGGTCTTTGAGTGAAAATTTTCAAAATTTTTCCCCAAAGTAGGGGGTCTTTGGTTAACAGTTTGGTAAATTTTAAAACATATGGGGTCTTTGGGTGACAGCGATGCTGAAAATGGGATCTTAACAGCCTTACATGTGCGTCACCTCCATGATGGGAGTGCCCCCCGGGGTAAACTATACCTGCCAATGGAACATCTAATGGATGAGCGAAGACACGTACATGGCGCTATTTCTCGGCTATTTCATATTGGAAGGCCGTTTCCAGCAGCCGTTAAATTATTATCGGAATCTCCGATATTAATTATCCTAAGTACAAAATTCATTCTTTTGCGATACATAGACATGTTCGAGCGATACCATTCACAGGTATAGTTTACTGGGCAGTTACCAATAACTGTGCAAAAATCTCAATTTTTGGAAAATTGTGGGCTCTCTTCAAAAAATGTGCTGTATCCATTCAAATGAAAAAGATATGGATTATAACATACGTCAACAAATATAGATTGGTCATATTGTTTACGTAAATGTTAAAATGTGGTCTTTATTTGTCGGGTTATTTTATAACATCTGATAATCCTCCGTATGTATCGTTTTCTGAAGGTCTTATTCAAAAAGTAGCTCCAAGCAAGCTACGTTACTTATGTATAACAAGCACGGCCTTTTATTACGTATGATTTAACTAATACTCAACACAGACAGAATTAATCTCTTCCCCTGAAAAAAAGGACATCAGATTTTTAATCCAATCGTAATTGAAGCGACATTATACACTCATCGCCTTTCGCTAAATTTCAGAATAACTCTCGGAATAACTGTTTGTTGTGCTTTGCTTACTTTCCCTCACTGTTAGAAATTGTACACGTGCAGTGGCGTACTACCGAGGCAGTCGATCCAGAGTTTTTCGGAACTAGAGATAAATGCCATATGTTGCGTCTGGCCAGATGAAGGGGGCTACCTGTACATTTATAGATGTTGTGGCGCATCCGGGGGGAAGGGGGAGGGGGAAGCATGATGGGTATAGACATGTGCAAATCCTATTATGCATGGATATGGGTTGTTTGTTGAAGGCATGCTGAAGGGATTTCAATGTACTGGTACATGTCTTGATTTGATGTTGCACATAATTTTGTGTTATTTCCTGTGCTTGGAGAATAATTGTTGTTGATGAAGGATTCTGGCGGTGAGAGGATGCATTACCCATACGGGGAATGCATCCTCTCATATGATTTTGATGTTTTTCATCATACATCATCATGATAATATTTTCTTAGTGTACGGTATTCACAATACTTTTCGTCTTGTACGAGTGTATTTATTTGATACGGTCCGATCCGGCCTATAACACGTATTTTCGAGAAAAAAAATAGAATAAGATCTAATTAGTATTTTGAATACCATTAGTGCCTAAAATTATTAATTATCATGATTATAGGAAGATGAAAGAGGAAGGAAATTAATGCGCCCTGTGTGGGGGTCGAACCACAATCGCAGGGAAAAGGTTAAGATCACGAGTCCAGGACTTAACCGAAAATATAATACTTAAACTTACCTACTAAATTGTTTAAAAAAAATAAAAACGCCAAAAATTTCTAAATTTACACTTTTGCGTAGCGAATAATGATTCGATTGTAAAATCTAAACAATTACTCCAAATCGGTCAAATTTGGTATCAATTTGAAGAGAAAAGATCACATTTTCACTTACCTATCCATCATCTTGATGATTATCTTGAAGTGTAAATTGTTTGGGTGACGTTTCCGAGCATCCCAATGCTTTCGAAGACGAAGAGAGAACGCGCGACAAAACATGTGATCTGACATGTGATGTCCTCTATGACGTTCTTCGTGACGTCACGGGTCATTTAAATAAAATCATAAAATTCACTTTTTGGCTCAGATGTATGCTGTTTCGTATGTTTTTCAGCGTTTCCAACCCTGTTGAAACCATTCTGAGGCGTTCCATGGATCATGATGGGCTATCATAGATATGGGCATTTTAGGTCATTACCTGGTATTTACTACGAAAGTAATTGAGAGAGGTCCTTCAAACCAGGGTCGTGTGCCTGCGTCACCTACGGTGGTTCCGGGAACATTGCGTCCAGAGGGGGCAAAATCCCTAAGTCGTCCCGGCAGAGGGGGCAACATTTGTAAGTCGTGATTTGCTCCAATTAAGTCTGAACTTGACGAAATGCGCGCGTTGCTCGCGAAAAATGGCAAATTCACCTAATTTTGCCCAAATTCAGGCTGAACTTGGTCAAAATTCTCTGAAGAAGAGGGATGAAAATGCATATTTTGGTCCACACCGTCCCGCTTTTTCGAGCCAGAGGGGGACAACTTTCCCCCCTGCCCCCGGTCGGTACGCCACTGTAGACGTGCATGACTGATGCATGACCGCAATTTCGCAGATTTTTTTGAAAAATGTGAAATGGGCATTATTTAGATTAAAACCATAAAATATACATTGGACAAAAACACATTTGCACTTTGCTGCAAAAGATAGTAAATTAACAGCAAATTGAAAAATCAATGGTAAATATAAATTTACACTGTTTTTAAAATTACTGTTGAGAAAATCTCTCTTAAAAACATATTAAAAATTCAGAATATTTCGTCAAGATTTCGCTTTTACGTGTTAAACCAATGGCGACTTCTAAAATTGGGATTTCTTTGCCGCCCTCCCTGGCAATAACAGCACTTTTTTGAAGAGCGCCCCCAATTTTCAAAATTTGAGATTTTTGCAAAGTTGCTTTGGGTAACTGTCTGGTAAACTATACCTGCGAATGGAACCACTAATGGATGAACGAACGTATATGACGCTATTTCTCGGCTATGACATGGAAGAAAGAAAGAGATAAGAAGAACCAATCGAACCACTTGGGCCTTGGAACGATTATATATGCAGCCCCCCCCATACTTGCAATTGTTATTCATATTCTCTCAAGTGGCCCTTCCGAGGATAATCTTATTCAGATTTTCTCGCTCGAGAAAATTCTCAGTTCGTGCTTGTTTCTTCATTGCGTAAAGATTCCGGGTCATCGGGAATCAGCGAATCAGCACGCGATGGATGCTGTGAAGTAAATTCTCAAACATATGGCGGCTTCCATGGAAACCGATCAACACGCCCGGGGTTCTTGGATTTTGGTCCGGAACCCATGCTCGTTCCGAAAAAAAGAGGGACTAGCTGCAAATGCGGGACTACCGCTAGGGGTATCAATTCAAATTAATCAAGTTCTAGTCCCGCTGGGGGTACAAATTCAGTTGTGATTGTGACTGGTTCATTGATACAAATAGGAAAAATTAACCTAAACATATCAGCAAAATAACCATAAGTGTGTATTTTTTCTTGCAGTAGCACAAGTATAATTTTTCTTGTATATTGGCTATTTTAAATGTGTATCTTTTTCATGTATTGAGAACAGGTCCCGCAAGGGGTATAATCTCACTACAAATTACATTCATTCTTCAATCAATTTTTATTTGTTCATCATAGAATAGGCCTTCAGCAAAAACAATATGATCAATAATGATTAAATAATGCAGTGCATTGAAAAATGAATTATTACAATATTAATCAAAAATATTCTGCATACAAGTAAAGACGTTTATAATACATTATAAGTGGAATTTCAAAAGAGAGTATATAACTGGGATAATTACTACTGGAAAATATATTTAAATAGCACAGTAAGGATGTCATATTACTGCTGTACCGTTAGGTGTATCAGGGGTGTCCAACCTGCGGCCCGCTAAGAGTTCTCATGCGGCCCGCGAGGTACTTCCCATCAGAAAAAATAATTGCATAAATATCTTAAATAATACATTTAAAAAAGATGTCATTTGTGAATTAGTTCAATTTCCTCAATCTGAAACCAAACTTTTTTAACATTGTTGGAAATTTGTCCAATTTCAACAATCTGAAACCAAAATTTTCTAAAAATTATGGGCAAAATTAGTCCAATTTCCTCAAAATGAAGCAAAAATTCTTCCAAATTTGCTAAAAGGTCAACAAAAATGGAAACTTTGTGTTAAATTCTACCAAAAATCTGCATATCTTCTATTGTATGGGTCCTTTTTTAAAAAAAAAAAAAAAAAAAAAATTTTGTCCTACCCATGGCCACACAACCAATGAAATGACACATCAGTCGTCTTGATTTAAATAAACCGCCTCAATGAATACATCTTTTCACCTAAGCGCGCATTGCATTATGAGAAAAAAGAGTATCTGCGCACAATGATCCAGGTACACTATTATTACACCTGGCCACCTCTAACACATACATTAATTTGTATCACTACCGATTAGTGTATATGCAAAGCGGCACCCACAGTATGTGGATGAAGCGGAGGCAGCCATTGCTTTCTATTGTTGGTACTCTAGGTTTTCTTTGTGGTCGGCAAAACATGCGAGACGGTGAATTTCTAAAGATTACGTAACGTTTTGCCTCTCTATCTATATAGAACCTCTTTGTATCTGCAGCCCCATACTTGCAATTGTTATTCATATTCTCTCAAGTGGCCCTTCCGAGGATACATTATAAGTGGAATTTCAAAAGAGAGTATATAACTGGGATAATTACTACTGGAAAATATATTTAAATAGCACAGTAAGGATGTCATATTACTGCTGTACCGTTAGGTGTATCAGGGGTGTCCAACCTGCGGCCCCGGCCTGCGGCCCGCTAAGAGTTCTCATGCGGCCCGCGAGGTACTTCCCATCAGAAAAAATAATTGCATAAATATCTTAAAAAATACATTTAAAAAAGATGTCATTTGTGAATTAGTTCAATTTCCTCAATCTGAAACCAAACTTTTTTAACATTGTTGGAAATTTGTCCAATTTCAACAATCTGAAACCAAAATTTTCTAAAAATTATGGGCAAAATTAGTCCAATTTCCTCAAAATGAAGCAAAAATTCTTCCAAATTTGCTAAAAGGTCAACAAAAATGGAAACTTTGTGTTAAATTCTACCAAAAATCTGCATATCTTCTATTGTATGGGTCCTTTTTTTCGGCAAATATTGGTATAGATATGGGTCCTATAGACCGTATTCAATAGCCAGCCATGTTGGTGGACAAGATAGACGCATTCCAGTACTACAATGCATTCACCTGTCAATGATCCCTGTGCAATCGCTAAACATGGATCGATTGACAGCTTAATGTATTGTAGTCCTGGAATGTATGCATCTTGTCCACCAACATGTCTGGTGGCTGACGTCATATTGAATACGGTCCATACGGCAAATATTGGTATAGATATGGGTCCTATACTCCCAGACTTTTGTGGGCACGTCATAAACCGCACTTGAGAGCCCCGATTACTTGTTTGCGGCCCGCAATAGTCGTGGATTCAACCAATGCGGCCCCTGTGTCAAAAAGGTTGGACACCCCTGGTGTATATTTTCACTGAAAACTAGTATAATTTCACCAAAGCCTGTCCAATTAGGGGCCGGGTATATTTTATCTGAAAATTGGTCCCGTTAGGGGTCACTTTTAGAACCCCTGGAACGAGCATGGGTGCCCAACGAAAATCCAAGACGGCCCCCGGGTCCAACATTCAAATTTAATCAAACTTTCATCCTTTATTTTTCACACTGGGCAGTCTTGGGCAGTAAAGCTGAACGCGTAATGATGTACATTAACTTCTTATATAACGAAAACAACAACAATTACACACCGGAGACAGCCGGAACATGTTGTAATATGCAATATAAATTTACTTTTACACTTCTAAGTGTTCGGACATAGAGTTTTCAAAATATTCTATAGTAATGATTGCTCGCCGATCATCGATTGTGGCAGAGGGATTATGATCAAAGGGTGTTTGTTGAAGCCCTTCCTTTTGTGCGGGTGAATGGATAAACAGATTAAAATCGGATTGTGGAAGTCGTTGTGGTTCCTTCTTATCTCTTCCATGGCTATAAGTACAAAATTCCTTCTTTTGTGATACATAGACATGTTCGAGCGTTACCATTCACAGGTATACAGGCTGTCCCAAAAAAAGTTAACACACGGGACAAAGGTGTCTTGTTAAAAACTAAAGCACACATGGGTATTTGTTTGGTATGCTCTTAAAGCCAAATAAATAAGCTTTTATTTGCCGTTTATTTCATTCCGTTCCGATATGTAGAACAAAAGATATGCTTCGTCATAAAGGTGAGTGCAAAATCGGATTGGCGCAAATGGATAGGAACCTTCTCAAGGCATATATTATTAGCATCCGAAGAAAACTTATGATTCAATTAAGTCTCGTCAATACTTTTTAAAGAAAATGAAAAGCCTGGTACTATTATATTTTTAAGTCAATTTACCGAGCTATATGGATTTTTTTAATTGACAGAAATGCCATATGAAAAGTTGCCAATTGAACGAATAACCCGCTGTCATGACGTGGAGGTGTGGTTTCTATGAGATTTTGGCCCGAAATTATGTTCCAGGAGCATATGCTCCAGGACCATTAATCTGGAGAAATATTCTAAGTTAAATTTGAATGCACATGTTCCTGGAGCATATGGCAAATATGCTTCTGGAGCAGTATTTGACTTCTGGAGCAGTATTTCTCCACTCCTCCAGGAGCATATTTGCCATATGTTTCTTGAGCATTGTGCATTCAAATACGCCCCAGGAACATAATCAAATCCCCTCAAATATACTTCTGGAGCATATTTGACTTACAATATTTCTCCAGATTATCTATACTCCAGGAGTATAATCAAATATGCTCCTGATGCATATTTGATTTAGAATATTTTTCCAGATTATTTTTGCTCCAGGAACATAACGCTCCAGTACATTATGGTCCAGGACCATATGCTCCTGGAGCATAATTTCGGGTTAAAATATCGTAAAAGCGGAGGCGTGGGCGAACAATAGACATTAACATTCACATTTCACGAAGTAAGCAAGCAACTAAAATAGTTTCTAATCATGTACTTACGCTCTGCTAGCAAATATTAACAACACGTTGTTTGTCCAAACCTATTTTGTAGCCTAGTATCATATCAAAATTAAAATCGGATTTTCGAGGATTTAGCAAGCTACTTTCAGGTTTCATGCTCTGACCACTCAAAACAGTGTATTGTACGCCTCTTCTCAGAGCCGAATCCCCAAACTCACTTCAGCATCTAGTAAGTCCAACGTTTGTTACAGAGTCTGGGAAATACGTTGGAATTTGGAAATGTGAAAGGCAGAATAGGTATTTAAACATGTTAAATGTCCACCTGTAGCTACATACCATGCGAACTTTCTCTGACGACAGCAATTTTTACGAGGTAGAAAACACCCCAAATCCGAAGCTTTTCAGCGCAAATCTGGGTATAGGGTATACATGTATTAAACAGAATTTTAGTAACAATCTACGTGCTTGCGGTGAACCGATCGCTACTCGAAGCATAAAGTTTTCCTATACCAGCTCTGTATTTAATCATCACCTTCACTGTAGCGCACAAGCAGACGAAAGTTCAGAATTGAGAACCATTGACCACCGCTATGGTCAATTTGGGTAACGAGTTTTAGCTCAAAACTCTAGCAAATGTGGACACCACCGTCGACAAATCCTGTATAGAATTAGAATAATAATATGTCATTGAAATTGTTATAGGAATAGTGTGAGTTTGTTGTATACGCTCATTCGCAGGTACTTGAAAAACTCTACTGGAATTTGACAGCTTGTTCATGACTAGATTTGCCTACGATGGAGAAGGTCGTTTGATGAATATTTATAAACAAAATATGTACATAGACATTCGCACAGTTGGAGCTACAAGCAACTCAGCAATATGCTCTGAGGGAAGTGGGATGCTTGAGCGCTCACAAATCCAGGTTTAACCCGCCAAAGTCTAGTCCAAAGTAATCTAGACAAAGAGATACTGCATAGGTGAATTTTCCTACTAAGTCACCTTCACAGAGGGAGATATATCAGGAGTGCTTATCTTCAGATCTTAAATAAAACGGATAAAAGTAGGCTCCGAAGGTGACAGTGATGGTGTTCTACCAATGAACTATTCCTCCTGTATTGGTCCTCTCCTGTGTTAATAATTAAATTAAAATTGCTAATGGAAACCGCGCGAAGAAATATCGTTCCTCGTACCCACGAGTGCTCACGCCGCTCATCTTTTAACGGTTATGTCGTTGGCGTTCCGACCGTGTTGTCCATGAGCCAATTTCTACACACCTTAAAATTTGAATTTGTTGCACCCACGTGGTGGTTAATTTTCCCTTATATAACCTTGAAGGGAGTGTCCCCCTGACTAGGATTAGGTATATTTTCGCCCCGAAAAGTTTCACATTAGCGTGTACTGCCCGTTTCAAAATGGCCGCCATTGTTTTATGAAAAACTGACATTGTAATTTTATTATACAGAGTGAGTAAAAAAATGACCCTGATTGTGTCCGCCATTTTGTTACATATATCTAACATATGTGATATCATCTGAAGCTTAGTTCATTTCCTTTAATTTGCTGCAAAGATCATTCACATCGGTTAGGTATAGACCGAGCTACTGTCGTTTGAATCAAGTAGTCTGTTTTGCGCTCTGTCCACAGATTCACATTAAAATGAACAGCGTTCAGCGAAACAAATCAGTATCCAGAAGAAAATCGGTCCATTTATTGAGTGCAGAATAAATGTGACGCTATTTAACCCCACAAAATTCAGTCACAATTTACCATCGATGCACTCTTACCGTTTCTACGTCCTATTAAAATCCTTTGAAAAATAAGTTAACATGTATCATTTTCTGGAGGAGTTGAATGAATCATATCATATGAAGGAACAGACATCATCCGTAACAACCTTTTGAGGTTTAAAGTATTGTCTATATTTGTAGACAAAAATATGCCACGTCTTGAAAGAAGTGTTTCAATTAAAACTTACCATTATCACTGGTTTTTACACCTTTAAGATACCACTTCATTTGACATAAACATAGACATACCCTTATCATCATTTTGGGAGTCATTTGCATAGTTGGCCGCCGTGCATTCAAATGGGAATCCGTGGATATGGGGAAAACGGATGACGTCAGATGGCCTCATTTGGATTTTTACATGTTCAACTATTATACAAGATTATTTTCATCAAGTACGGACAAACTTGAAAGATATGCAAATGAGCTCATTATCATAATGATGAATGAAATGAAGTCCACATGGAGAGTTCAACATGTTCTATACTTGTAATAAGATCGGTCGTATGTGCAAGAGTACGAGTCCATTAAGTGTAGTGCACAGACAACAAAATCTTGAAATTTTCTTAAATTTATATACATATCCCTTGTAATACTTAATGGAATAAAGCGCAATACAAAGGAAGAAAAAATTCTCCCTAATGTCGTAATTAGTGTTTATATAACGCATAAAATATTTGTGTCATTTGATTGGGTGATACTCTATCACGTGTCATAAAATATTTGACACTAGTTCTCCAAAATTTCACAGGAGGGAAAAAGTTCCCATAAATGTTACTCCCCATTATGGGGAAATAGTCGGTTTTAAGGGAACTTTTTCCATGCATTGGTATCTTGCATCGCCCGTGCCTCATGCCCTCATGGTGATTGATCTGACCCCGATCAGCGACCCGACCTTTGACACTGCATCGATCATATCGTCTGCTTGATATTTGCGTGTTTATATTTCACCACTGAAATTTGCATATCTTTCAAGTTTTTCCGTTGAAATTTTTACTCAAAATGGAGAAATCTAGATGTCGTATGTCTAGATGTCTAGATAGCGCTAATACCATAAACCAAATCAAATGTCTAGAGCAGTTCGAGAAATTTGTTTGAGAGAGCCGCGATTGGTTTGAACCATGACTAGGATAAGGCTTGAGTTGCTGTGGCAGCTGATCTCGATGAGTTCATTGGCAAGTTTTTTCAAATACCAGAAATATTTTTGCATGTTATATAAAACAAATATTGACTGATCTATATTCGTGAAATAGTGCAAAATACCTCCCCTCGGTGACTGGTGACCGTGGCCTCCAATTTTCCGTCTCGGAAAAATAGTAGGACCACGATCCCAAGTCACCTCGGGTAGTTATGTTGCACCATTTCCCTCATGAGCAGTCAATATTTGTATAATATGAACGTAAATTTTCCCCTCACGTAGGATATATAAATATAATAACAATAAGATGACAGTCATTGTGTATCCACGAAAGGCCAAGGATAGATTCAACTACAAGGCACTACTAGGATAATCGAAGAATATCAGGAAATTTCCCGTTAAACATTATATGATGAAAAAAGGAAGAACAGTATTTGATTGGCAATTAAAAACCACTCATGGTTCCCATAGAAACTTGCAATATTGTCTGAGATCATACTTTCGTTTCCCGATTCAATTTGAACGGTACGTGATACGTTTGAATTCTTTCGCAATGGGAAGTTTAAAACTTCGTCTACTCTTAAATTTGTATATTTTCTCGTCTGTTTTAGCTTCTAAAGATAGGTCGACGCGAGAGATTCTAGTTGGCGTTATCATGAATGATTTTCCTTTCATTCTCGACACCTTCCATTTCAAACCTGCTGTAGACATTGCTATAGATAGGATAAACAAGGATGTCCTGGCGCGAAAATACCTCAATTTTTCCCTGTCTTATGTATACAGAGTAACTGACTCAACTTGTGGCAACCCCACCATGTATGCTGGTGGGGTGGCCTCAGAAATGTACCACATCCATAATGTGGTTGGATTCTTTGGTCCACTATGCAGTCCAGAGACCACTCCTGTTGCGGATATGGCCAATTATTGGAATCTTCCCCTCGTGTCTGGAGTCTCCACCGCGGGAACTTTGGATGACAAATCGAGGTATAGAACCCTCACGCGTACTTCGTACAAAGCCTCAAACCTGGCTGACTTTATGGCAGTCATTTTCCACCGGTTTGTGTGGGAAAGATGTTCAATCATATGGGACTATCGGATGTCGTACTGGAGGACTGTTTTGGCCCCGTCTCTGTTCATAAAATTTGAACAGGATGGGATAAAATTCCAAGATATCATTTTGCACAGCTATGGAAGCTTAAGAGAATGTTTAAAGGCAGCAACTAACAAAGCAAGAAGTAAGTTTTTTGTGTAGTTTTCTGTTTTTAATATTATATATTGGACGGATTCACTAGCAAAAGCCAATTTTTTTCGAGCGTGTATTACAGTTTACCATTTACATTTGACATGCAAATTAAGTATAACGTCATAAAAAATGAAATACACCAACATTTAGCTTCTATCATTCCAGTAATATTCAAAATGGCGTCCAAAATCATTGAAAATTATTTCAAAGTATTATTGGGCTAAAATAATAATTATTGTGAGGATAAAACCGCACAAATATGTTCGAGGGCCATCAGAAAAACCCCGCAAAGATATTCCCAGGGCCATCAGAAATACCAATCATTTTCTGGCTTCAGGTCCAGGATGGCAGCCGCAATGTCTCCAAAAGTTCCACCAAAATGGCAAAGTTGTGAATAAAGTCACAGTTTGACTAAATTATGAAAATGGTATTGAAAGAACCACAAAATGTTGTGTACATAAGGGTTTGTAAAATATTTTCAAGCATATATACTTAATATCATGTTGCTTACATTTAACAAATAATACAAACAAGACAAATACAGAGCAAACAAAACAAGCTTCCATACAACATGTAAATCATAGTAATGGCATATGACAATAAAATGGTCTAAATCAGAGGTAAATTGAATGATATATATTTGAATATAATTTTGAAGTAAATCGCTGGTTAAAGAGAGTAACACTATTCCTTTTAAATTGACCTATCGTTTTTGATAATTTGACATGGTTTGTTAATTTGTTCCAGATTTTAGGACCGGTATTTTTTTTTATTGTTTGTTGTATTAAAATTAATGTTAGTTAAGATTGGTAAAAATCCCATCAAGAGAATATGGAGGCCATATATTTTTGTATTCCTACATGATATTCCTGTTTCGTTTTCTTATTTTATCGAAAATACGAAGTATGTTATATCGTTTAAAAAAGGGCTTCTGTGATGTTAAGAAGTGTGTCATTTGAAATTACTTCAACAAATGTGGTTCCATTACCCCAGAGTAGCAACACGCTTTACCTTATGGCGAACACCAATATTTCTCAGTTGCACATATTTTTCACACATTATCTATTTTTTTTCCAGTTACATTTTATCTATTGTATACCTAATTAACTCCTACTACCGAGTTACAGTTTAAAAATATCATATAATCTTTACATTTATATTTTAAAGTTTTGAAAAGCGTATTCGCA
The DNA here is from genome assembly GCA_023653785.1 of Ophioderma brevispina. Classification (NCBI taxonomy): domain Eukaryota; kingdom Metazoa; phylum Echinodermata; class Ophiuroidea; order Amphilepidida; family Ophiodermatidae; genus Ophioderma; species Ophioderma brevispina. The sequence continues at coordinate 64,389 of JAMKCH010063439.1, forward strand.
GAAAAACAGATTTTGTGTTTTTGTATTTAGAGAGATTTATTTGCCCTGAAACGGTTTCCAACACAGTTTTAGTTCGATATTTAGTTCGGGCCATGTTAGGAGCGTCCGTATCACAGATACACGCGGCCCCGGATCAGCTTACACAGTTGAATAAATCCTGACACCACCACAAGTCATTACGAATGACTTGTGGACACGCTAAGAAGAAGAAGTTCGATATTAAGTGTTGAACATAATGAACATAATGTTTCAACATCCCTAGGTGAATAGAACATATTGCATTTGTCATAAAGGTGATTAAATTTAGAAAAGACACTTTCATATGCTTTATTGAGTTCATTGCCAGACCATTCGGTTTCCCAATTAATTTTCCGTAATTGCAGATTTTAAACACTGCATGTTACATTCATAAAGTTGGCGTACTTCACTTTGATATATACATGTATCAGTTGTTTTTCTATATACCTTTAGATAAGTTGTAATGAATACAGGTAAGTGATCGCTTACATCAACTATGAAAATAGCTTATGTTTAATATGGTTTCAAATTTGAAAAAAAATGGTCATTTAAGGTTCTTGAATTCTGCAAAATTGTTGAACTCTTCCTCTTGACCTGGTGGTGTGTACATCACACCCACTATGACATTTTTCGATTCGATACTTTTGATTTTAATAAATCAGTGATACTTCATGTTTTCATTCATATACAAGCATACACCACCACCTCTACCATTTTTATGTTATTAAACTCAGGATTTTAACCATCTAAATGAAAGTAATCACTTGGTTTGTCTCTTAATCATGTTTCCACGAGACCATTTTGGACTTCAGAATTCATTTTAGAACAGGGAAGATCCTGTTAACCCTCGTCTTACCAGTGAACTTCGCTCCGGTGCGCTAAAATGCCAAAAACTTTCGTAAAATGCTTATAGGTAATCGTTCCCTCATCCTTTCCGGTCATTTTAGCGAAACAAATGTGAAGGTAGCACCTTCACAGAGTTTAGGGTATGCCGTAAAAGTCGAAGGGTGGGAGGTGGTTGCCACCCAAGGATATTTTATGGTGCATTTTTGAAAATATTATGCACAGTATGGCTCTAAAACTCTATGGTTATGTAAAACTAGCCAATTGCCATCATTTAGAGCTGAAAACCGCATGAAAATCCGATATTCCTACGTTTTTAAGCGCAAAATTGGTTTATCGCATATTTTTTGAGGAAAATGCAAATTTTGACGACTCGCGAACTTGATGACGTCATTGTAACGCCATACTATGTATGTTGGTACTTATTTTGATATCAATGGAAAGAGGAGGACCATAGCTATCGACTGGTATCAAAATCATAAGCATCGGGTGCTTTATAACGAATTCTCGGGGGTGGTGGTAACCCCCCCCTTGGTAAACCGCGTTACAAAAAAAAGCTTGGTAAGACGAGGGTTAAGACAAGGAATCGAACTTTTTATCTCGGCTTCGAATATTTGCATTTAAGAAACACATTTGTCGATGTTTTTGGATGCGAAAACTTAATTGATCTAATTGATCATCATCCTCTGAAAAATATTTGGTGTAATTATTACAATTATTTTCTTTTAAATCTGCTTGGAAATTTGTTTGATCTAATGAAATATTATCAAATCTCTGTACAATATCACCATCGGGTACTTTGTCTTCAAACATTTTATATAACTCTAGAGTTGTTATTGGCATTCTATATGGTTAAAAGCTAGATTAATTTGTTCGTTTGCCCGTCTTACAATGCCAATATTTGACAATAATACAACGCTCATGGAGCTGATACTGTACAACTTAGTGCCATTTTTTTAAAATCTTGGATGTGGTAATTGTATAATGTACTCATATAATTGGCGCCTTCTCCTGCGTCGGGGTCCATTCTGTTCAGATGGTTGAGTGAATAGCGTTCACAGCTTATTAGTATAATTACGTATTTAAGTGCAGTTTAAAGCCTGCTAACATTTTACTGTGTACGGAGTGAATAAGAGACGATTCCAGAGACAATACAAAGAGATAACTGCCTCAAATAGATATTTATAATCGCTTAAATCATATGGATTCTCTAAAAAAATCATGAGGAAGGCGGATCCGGAGTGGCTGACCTCTTTGAGTATGAATTGCGTAGTATATTTGTTTTGGTTTGAATTATGGATTGTTCTTCCCCCTTCTCGGATTTCCATACGATTTTAAAAGCAATATTCTTTTGAAGTGCAAAGAACATTTCCTCCTAGATGCGCCCGGGCCATTAAAGCAATTGTTATCAAAAAATACTACTGAATGAAGATGTACATTCCTAGTAAACAAAAGTAGAAATTCAAGTTTAATGTTTAAATTTAACAATTGTTAGCTTTTCAAATTACTATATTTCTAATCCTCACTCGATATTTTTATGAGTGTTAAAAGTTTAAACTTTTCTAAATTACATGGGAAATTAATTACAAAATGGTCGTCAAGTTGTTTTTTTCATATTTTGGTGCGTGACCAAAGTAAAGTGAGAAAAAAAAAGCTTGTGCCGCCTTAAAGGCTGACTCAGAGATTTCGAAATATAATTCTGTTATGTATTAATTGAAAATAGGTGTCAATTGGAACTAAGGGGATAGTCACCAAAAATGCTAAATTTCAAATTATGGAAACAGCATTGTAATATGAAAAAACACGATTGGTTTTGAAAATGAGGGGGCGCGCTTCTCCTCGGGAAAGCGAGCGGAGGGAAGGAGGGGCAGGAAAGTATATGGCAGGGTGCAAAGGGATGACAGAGGGGAAGAAAGGGGCAAGGGAGTGGGCAAAATGAAGAGACTGGTGGGGAGTAAAATAAAATCAGAATACGCAATTTTAAGTTTGGAGTTAGCAGTAAAGTGAAAAATAATGCCCTGATTGTAAAATGCTCTTTGCTCTTGTTGATTGACCCCAACCATAATGGGAATAACAATACACCCGCATAAGAGAATGCCTTTGAAACTGGAGTTCTAAAGTAATCTAATCAATACATGGAACTAGAAGAATAAATTTTAATTCCTGTCCAGGCCTTTAAAAAAAAAATAAAGGATAAATGGAAGATGTAATTTTTATTTAATTTCAAGCGAAAAACGTTTTTAAAGCATCATGGTAAAAAGTTATTACGATTACTAATATTTTCTCTGTCAATGAAAACATAGGAAGTTTATATCAGACGTAATTTATGTGTTAATATAAAACGCAAGCGAGTTTAATCTTGCCACTTTTGACTGCAATTTTTTTGGTGGGGGCGTTTCAGTTGCCTCTCTACTTATTAAATATCTAAATTTTATGTAATTGTGGTAAGAGGTCAAGCACAAAGACACAATCGTAAAGTGAACAGGTAGAGTTATAATATGGAAATAAACCTCTCATGGAATTATAAATAACATAACTAATCCAAATATTATCGATAAACAAGATAGGACACTCCCCCTATTTTGTGTTACGGAAGCCACGTCCTATGGCAAGCCACAAAGGCCATAATGTATTGGCTGCAAAGCACACGCGTTGCGTAGAAAGTAGCAACGCGTTTCGACATTTCGGCAACGCGCGTTGCGACATTTCAGCAACGCGTTCTGTGTCGGCCAATCAAAATCATGATTTTTGTGACGTCATTTCAAAAAATAGACCCACAACCGCGTTGCTAAGATACTTTTGCAACGACGTTGCAAGCCTTCACACGCGTTGCGAGCTTCCACAACGCGTGTTGCAAGCTTCACAACGCTTGCTATGTTAAAAAACAAAACGGCCATAAGGGCAAACTATGCCGCAACGCGTTGTGAAGAATCACAACGCGTTGCGACATTTCGGCACGCGTTGCGACATTTCCGCAAACAAAAAAAAGGGGGGGAGTTGCGACCTTTCAAGCAAAGCGGTTTGCGTTCGTCCAATCAAAATCATGAATTTCTTTTTTTAATTTTGAATATTTCAAAAATAAAATTAGCTCACGACGCGTTGCGACCTTCACAACGCGTGCCAAACCTCACAACGCGTTGCAAGCAATACTGTTGAGGACCCTTTTGCCTTCCACCACGCGTTGGAATTTTACAACGCGTTGTGATGGCTTGCAAAGCGTTGTGAAAGCATAAGGGTCCATAACGTATTGCCTGCAACGCCGTTTTGTGGAATCTATTTTTTAAATACGTCACAGAAATTCATGATTTTGATTCGCCGTGTGGCACGCAACGCGTGCCGAAATTCCGCAACGCGTTGCTACTTTCCAAAACGGCGTTGTCGGCATACGTTATGACCCTTATGGGCTGGTTACCTAGCAACGCGTTGTGAAGCTTGCAACGCGTTGTGAAGCCCGCAACGCGTTGTGAAGGTTCGCAACGCTTTTTGTGAAGGTTCTCAAAACAGCGTTGCAAAGTCATCTAGTCAACGCGTTTGTCTGCCTTATTGTTTTTGAAATACGTCACAGAAAATCATGATTTTGATTGCCGACACGCAACGCGTTGCTGAAATGTCCGCAACGCGTTGCGAAAGTCGCAACGCGATGCTACTTCTCGCAACGCGTGCAGCAATACTTATGCCTTTGGGCTTTGCCATACCGTCCATGGGGAACGACGCCCCTGGTGTCTGGTAAAATCATCGACATCGTTATTTCACGTTGTGAAACCATGGCGCGAAGTTTTCAAAAGTGGTCATGCTATTTCCCTGGGGTTGCTTGAATATTTTACAGTCATTTACAACACTCCATTTTTTTTTTTCATTCCTAAAGACAAAGGACAATGAAGATTGTATGAGCAATGGTCATCCTCTACTTTGAACCTAAAGTCAAGTTTGTGGACGGCCCATCTGGCGGGCCCAAAGGCTTGTGCCTTGACTAGGAAGCATGGTCCAACCTCAACAGACTCAGAACGGCATTGTCGCACAAAGAAACTTCCTTCACAAATAGGAGTAGAACTTTCACCAAACTGAAACTGCGTTTCTTGGGAGCCACAAACCATTAGCCACATCATAGATGATTGTGAGGTCTACAAGTCCCAAGAGGAATCCCAGACCTGATCTCCCACTGTGATTTTGAAACATCACTGGCTAAAGACGGATCTTCCACTTGATTTGGACTTGCACTAACGAACGAACGAAAGACAAAGAAATAAGACAGAATGTTATTTTGTGGTGATTTGCATACCAGTATTTAACACTTAGGTTACGCAAGGGGGGTTCACTCCCGTTAGTGCCCAAGGGGGGGGGGTCCTCCTAAGAAACCACTTTCCTCCCGGTTGCAATTTTTGTACGAAATTCATACGCACAGTGAAGGTGCATAAGACAAAACCCCAAATCAGCAAAAAAAAAAATATTTGACTGGCAATTAGGGGCAAAACATGTTTTTCAAAACACGCGAAAATTGGGCAAAGACGACGGAAAATTCAATGAGCCTTGCGCTTACTCAAAACTTTTTGAAAACTTATTTTCTGTTGATATCACTCTAGAGACACCCAAAGTACATAAGATTCAACAACACAAAACCGTGCAGTTTTAGGGAATCCTGTATTTTTTTTACGGGTGTTGCAAAATACACGACATTTTCCCATCGACTTTGTACCGTACCGGTTTAGCAACGTCCACGACGAAATTGTTTGTTTTCAGCCAATAAAGGGTTAATTATTTTTAATGTTACTAATTATTGTTTACTTATATGTATGTGTGAACATATATCAGCAAAAAATTGATTTGGTTCTTTGATTTTAATAATATTCTCAAATGACTTCCGCTAGTTCCGGGGGGGGGGGGGTCCATGGGACCCTCACTAATTAACTCATTACACGGCTTGGCCGATCTTAATTTTTTGTATGAAAAGAAGCGCATTTAAAAGTCAGACAATTTCAAAAAATTTCGGCGAAAAAAATCACACGCGTAAAGTGTTAATTTATATTTATTTTTTCTCAAACATGGTGATTTAAGAAAATGGTATGTCCTTGTTAAAGATATCGCACATCAAAGTTGAGTATGTATTCAAAACAAACGAATGGAATTATTCAAATTAGTCTCATTTCGCATGTGCTTGGCTCAATTATATTAGTATGAATCTTGCATTCAATAAATGTTACGTAGCAAGGAGCACGTGACCTACAAGGATCACCTGTCAAAGGTCAAATGATGTCAAACTACCTTTTTGCGTAGCAGTTTAGGTTAAATTGTTCTCATTTCGCATGTGATGGTATATTGGCACGAAATATGGGTACAAGGAATTTTATTTAGCAAAGATTTAATATGTTGACTACAATAGCGATCAATGGAAGCATATCAAGTCATATAAGGTTAAACCAACTGTACTTGTAAATTTGGAGTAATTTGCTTTCGATTTTAGTTAAATTGTTCTAATTTCGCATCTGTTGGAGCGATTTTTGCACTTATTCAAACTACCGTATTGTAATGTCAAAATTAGAAATGTCAACTTTGCATATGTAGATATATGTCCAACCGCATGAAGCTTGAAGTACGTTTTATTTATTTTTTTCTTTAAATTTGTTTTCTCAACAATTTGATTTTAGCTATTCTACGTAGAGTCCAAACATTTTCATTGATATTGCTATACGACCGAAAATATGTCAAAGCTATACTTCTTAATTAAACAAAGATGGGTAATATAATGATTTTAGAAAAACTGCTTTGTTATTCACATAGGGACATATTATGAATGCCTTAGGCAAAGGAAATGCGAAAAAATGAATATAGTAACACCATTGGCGCCAAGTATCTATTCGTTGTAGAGGTTAAATAACGTCTCTGTCCAATTTATAAAAATAGCTACGGACTAAGTACCGTCAGCATTTATATCTGTAGATTTCACACCACTACATAGATCTGATCTGGCACCCTCTGGCCGAAAAGTGTTTGGGAAAAAGGTAAAAAAAGTGACAGGTCCAAGTAAAAATTGAAAAATAGAAGAAACTGGAACTTCCTGGGACACATTTTGTGTTATGAATCATTTTAAATATACAAATCAGCACAATATCATGATAAAAAGTTTGTGAGGCTTACTACTGAGTAATTACAGTACTAATTTTAGACCCACCCCATAGGAATATTTTGACTAGAAGCCACAGTTTCAAAGGGGATCGGAACTCCTTGTTGCCTTCATGCTTCAGTAGCTCGAAAAATCCGTGATCAACTTATGGATTCTTCTTGCTGAATGGGATGCAGAGGTCTAGCAGTCCAAGGTAATGCATAAATTAAGCGACTGAGTCGCTTCGTTAATGAGAAATTTACGTTTTAATTAGGGCCATTTTGTATATAAACCAATGGCAATTTATTGGTGGTGTGCAACCTACACACACACACACCGGAATGAATGGTATATCCCAGGCTGGCTTCATACACTTACAGCACGCCACGCGCGACAAAAAAGATGTGCTCAGATGACACGATAAGTGGTAAACTTACGTTGGTAGCATCAAGACAAATCAGTAGTAGGAGTGGCAGAACAGAATGGTGCATATAAATGTAATCATCGTTCTAATGGTGTTTACCTCACATATCACATCAAGTGAAAGGCCTGAAATTTTGGTGGGTGTTATCTTAAATGATGTCCCGTTTGTTTTAGACTATCTGCACTTTAAACCTTCTGTAGATATCGCCTTTGATGAGATTGAACATCGCATTCAACAAGGCGAGTACCTGAATTTTTCCATCTCCTACGTGTTTAGAATAACAGATTCAACATGTGGAGCTCCAACAATGCAAGCTCCCGGTATAGCATCAGATATCTATTGCACCCGCAAAGTTTCAGCCTTTTTCGGTCCGCTCTGTAGCGGCGAAACTGGAACTGTAGCAGATCTTTGCTCTCATTGGAACATCCCGATGCTATCAGGAGCATCTACATCTGCAATCTTAGACGATAAATCCAGATATCGAACACTGACACGGGCATCCTATAAAGCTTCTAATTTAGTTGATTTTATGGCAGCAATTTTTCGAAAGTACGGCTGGAAGCGTTGTTCTATTATATGGGATAATACCCAGGCTTATTGGAGAACTGTCCTGACACCAAGCCTTCTTGAAACGTTGGGTGAGGATGGCGTAGCAATACGTGATTTTGAGATGAATTCTTTTGAAAGAAATATTGAAAATATATTGCAAGCTGCCATCGAAAAAGGAAGAAGTAAGTTATGTCGCATTTTATTTTATTGAATATGTTATTAATAGTTGATAAGTTTGTTAACCTTGTCTTAATTGTCATGCAAACTTTTTTGTAACACGGTTTACCAAGGGGAATGGGGGTGGTTACTAACCCTTCGGGATTTCGTTATAAAGCTACAGATGCTTAAGCTTAAAATTTGGATACCGATAGATAGCCACGGTCCTCTTCTCTCCATTGATACCAAAATAAGTACCAAAATATTAATAAGGCGTTACAATGACTTCATAACCTCCTCTTTCCATTGATACCAAAATAAGTACCAACATATTAGTAGGGCGTCACAATGACTTCATAAAGCCTGCGAGTCGTCAAAATTGACATTTCCCCATTATAAAAAAGCGAAAATTTAATGAACCCAATTTTGCGCAAAGAGCTAGGAATATCGGATTTTTATGCGAGTTTCAGCTCTAAATGATGCCTATTGACTAGTTTTACATTAACAAAGTGTTTTAAAGCCATACTATGCAGAATATTTTCAAAAATGTACCATAAAATATTCGTAGGTGACAACTACTACCCCAACCCCAACGGCTTTGACGGCATATCCGGTGAAGTGCTACCTTCACATTTTTTTCGCTAAATGGCCGGTGAAGCAGGAGATATATTTCCATGTAACTATAGTCCGGAGAATATTTCTCGGGGTTCGGATGATGTGGATAATTAGGAAATATAGTCCACCGGACAATGATTTATAGCAATGTTAGTCATTCAATTAGGAATGCAAGTCCTTGGTGGCCTCTCAGTTTGACGTGGACTACCAAAATGTAGGCTAACAAAAACGCAAACGAATTCGATCTAAGGCCTATATGTAATTGTAAGTTCATCCATTTTAGCGAAAAAAATGGAAGTACCACCTTCAGGGAGGTCAGCCTAAACATTTGCGAAAACAGACACTAATACTTCTGTAACTATAATCACGAACACGATTGAAAGTTGTGACGAGCTTGCTTGTATTCATGTATTCTTGCATCTAACAGACTTTCGGCTTCTTTACATGCCAATTGTGGGGGTTTTTAAATTCACGTTATCATGTAATCTTGGAAAAGTCTAGGTAAAAAGAATTATGGTAAAGAATACGATCAACAAACGAGGTTAGAGAAGGTTGATGACGAAGGATGGAGGGATGGAGGAGAATGAAATGACACATAATTTGGATTGGAGGGAAGGTAAGTTAGACACATAAAAGCTCACGAATCACACCTTCTATCGTGATAATCAAGGAAGGAACAGTTCGGTCGAAAACCGGATAAATCAATAAAATCGTTACCACCATGAGTTTAAAAACAGTAAGTGGAGTAGCTAGCGGTATAACCAATACACGAACTGGCTAGCTGTAAAATAAATTGAAAAGCTAAATGATAAACATAATACGTTGGGTTAGTGGGCGAATTGTTTCAAAAGCAGAGATACAGGTTTTGGAGAAGATGATTGAAATGTGATTTTATGGAAATTGACAGATGTTGACGAGAAGTAATTATGTGCTTTGAAGCTACGTGTTTGTCTATCTCAATCCGGCACATTGGTGTTGTATTTCAAAGGAGTAGGGTAATGTTGATAGAAGCAACGAATATGTAGGTCGTATATAAAGAAAGCTGAAAATGCATTGAGCAAGTCCAAACAAATGGACGCATCACTATCACCCTGATCACATAGTGGGCAAATCTGTCAGTTTCTTAACCTGGGATAATAGCAGGTCCCGTAGCCCGTATGTATGTATTTGTGGTTGTTTTAGGGGTGCCGTGAACGACTAAAAGACATGGGTACATTCCAGATTATTTCCCTGGTTACTACAGCCCAGTGGGATAAGATAGCTCAGTCCCCACTTGCAGGGGGATCGCTCTCGTGGATATACAACCATAACAGGCTGCAAAAGGCTAAAACTATTGGGCGACCTACCTCTGATGCTCTGGAACAAACTTCTTATATACATATTGAAAAGCACTTTAAGAAGTACTCTGATAATTATTAATATGTATGATAGATGGTATGATTTAAAGATTTGGCAGCCATTTCGAAGGGGCATTTACTCCACGTCATCATTAAACTCAATCGGTCATATCAGGACGTACGAATTGACATACTAGGTGATAGGATGATATTTATTCATCTTTCCTGATGGGAGATGGACAAGGCGCACGCATTGTTGAAAAAAATACATGTGCGTGGCCGGACCGAACCGGGTGCCAACCTAAACAAGACAGAGTTATACAGGCGAACCAAAGATTACTATAGGTGTTAGGTCCGAAGGTTGTCCATCCCTTTCCCCGCGGATAACATTTCTAACGTCCCTTAGCTGCATTATTTAAGTGCACTTTTCAAAATAAGGAGCGGACTTTGCCTTGTTCTTAGGTGGGAAATTTCACCTAAGCTAACAAGCAAAAATAATCGCTACTTTCCTTTTTTTTGCAGTATCGTCGATTTTCCTCTGGGGACGTTTAGCGATATGCAGATATTTAATTGTTTTAAATTTGATTACTGATTAAAAGATATATAACATATCCAGAGTCTACCTTGTGAAATAATCAAGTTTCCAACGTCATCATTTTGCTTTATAAATGCGTGCCATAATGAAAGAGGCAAGTTGATTTTAAAGACCCATATTTGAGATGTTTTGTATGGTTTTCAAGGTTATTGATTTACGTGAGCCTTCGATCGGACTACAAAACATAATGATCGGCACAAAATTGGCTGGAGTAAAGTTGACAGCTTGTTAAACTAAATGTTTTCTCACCCCTTACAGTTGTACCTTATGAAAATGTGCTCTACAGGTATCTTCATGTTTAAGCCAGATTTATGAGAGACGCGCGGATTATGAATGAGGAGAGTATTACATACTATATTGCAGAAAACATAGCAGATATTGTATGTGTATGATGAAAGTGAATTGAGTGAAAAGGATGTAGTAATGTCTTAGGAAACAAAGTCCTTGAAACATGGAAAACTATCAAGGTTGATCATGGGGGCCCCTTGCAGACCACGAATTTACTACTATGACAAAGAACATATCCCATCGTGCTGTGCTGTCGTGTCGCGGTATCAAGACGAAACGCCAGGTTCTGTAATGTGTTCATAAGTATATACTTAAATTGATTATGGAAGTGAATTGATATTGTTATGTTGCACCTTGATCGTTATTTGATGATGTACAGCAATGAGGATATGTTTAACGTAGCAAACATATTGACTAATAAACGTCGTGAACAGACCTCATTTAAATCACAAAGACCTTGATTCAAACGCACTCGCAGCGGCCATCGCAATGTTGTGTTCTGATAGTGTACAAATATTTATGTAAAACTGTACACGAAACCTCTCTACAAGGTCACGTTTATTCCGTATATGTAGTGTGCTGCTATGCACATCTTGTTTGGGGACCTCGGTTTCTCTACAAACACACTTAAGACCTTACCGAAAGCAGTCATAAATTTGTGCATAGCCTTTTCAAAATCGACGATCCGCCGCAAAATCAGCAGCTCAATAAGGCAAAGCTTTTACACTGTGATGCTTTTAATTAAAGCTTCATTATTCAATTTCTAAAATAAACATTTTGTCTTTACTGTAGTAGTTTGTGCATTATTGAATGAAAGAGCAACTGTGTGGCGAATGTATTAATTCTTAAGGTGCACTTTCTGAAAGACCAAAATTCGGTTGAAAACACTGAAAGTTTGTATTTTTGTTGACCCTGATTGTCTTCATTTGTTCTGAAAACTTGCTTCCATGATGGACATTTCTGTAAATCCAATTTATGCACGGTATTAGTAACAAATATAAACCCACTTTCAATTAATATGTGTATGGGCCTCGAACGCAGCGAGCCTCTGTCATTGTTTTGTAATCATATTAAAGAAGACCGAAAGAACATTGCATTGACAGGTACGTCCTCGTGTTGCTTTTTGATTAGTTTATTTTGATTATTTTTATTTTATTTTTTTTAAATCGGAATTTTTTAAACATTTGGATTGTGTAGTTTGATGTTTTGTTTTAATTGGGGTTTTTGAATCATTCTGTGTTGAAGTGGGTTCCATACCACCCGATAGCGTCTGTTACAAACGGTAGGAATAACACCGAAAACCCATCACTTTCACTTTAAAAAAGGGGATTAATTGTTGTCCACGTGACCTCGTGGCTTACGGCCGTATGTGCATGTGACCAATCATGCGTAAAAACAGCCAAGTGGCGGGCTATACGAGCAGAATGAAATGCTTTGTTGGTAGACGTTTCCTATAGAGTCCCAGGTTTGCAAATAAGGTATTGCATTTAACTATCATTCCGGTAAGCGCTACTGCACAAACTCATACAGCGCATGACGAAATCATTGATCCGCTCATGATACAGTGAATACCTATTTGAATCCATGGGTAGCTTCTAGATGGAAAAGTCACGGTTTGGGTTTCGCTGGAGTAACTATGTCCAGCAGCATGGAATCGCAATGACGATTGTCAACTGATTGACTGTAACGCCTTAATCTTCCCTTCAACCGGACTAGGACTATGGAACCATTTCCTTGCTCTTTGATAGAGCGACACGAAATCTTACGATCAAAATGTATGTTGGTGATTGGCACAATGACCCACCCACCCAAAAAAAAATCTCAAGCTCAAAACCCAGTCCTTCTTAATTATGGTTACTTAGTCAAAAATAAAGCTACGCGGAAATCTTTTAGGCATTTTTCGATCTGTTTTATGAGATAAAAAAATATACTTCACATTTGCAAAAGCATGGGTGATATGATTGTAGCTTATTCTAAAAACACTCTCCCCATAGTGATATTTCAATTTTGCGAAAAGAGGTTTGGAGCTTATGAAGGATAGACCTTTAGAAAATGTTGACTTTGATTGATTATTTGAAGTGTCAGAAAAATTTATACAGGACGCTTAAAGATAAAAGTTCTCTACATAGGAAAGAACATTTAACAAATTACATGTGATCATACATTCTGTGAGGAAAGGACCCACCGGCTTTATTGTTGTAGGGTTTATCATATTTATGACAGTTTCAATGACTAAGTAATGCGCGAAATTAGAGATGTAACAAAAAATAAGTGAAAAGAAGGCTGGTGGCTGGAGTTATGTGAAAACAGTTTGTAACGAAACAAAAACGACCGGAAGGCATTTTCAATTTGGTTGTCGTTTCTTTTCTTTTATTGTGGTGTGTGTGTGGGCGTGTGAATATACTTTTGAATATTTCAGTCGATTCTTGCAAGAAGTGTCATGATACCTGGACCTCATATTATACTCGCAAAATTCTACCCTTTGTATCAGAGCAAATTTCCAAGACAGAAATTCGGTTGTCCAAAATTGAAGTGCAACAATACGGGTATTTTCCCACAGGTACTCAAACACCCAAATCAGTGCTGGTTGGGATATGTTCAGATCAACACGATTCAAGACCTTTGAACACTTTGATTCTGCTTCTTCACAATTTTTTATTCACCAGGAATGTTACATATAATAAGTGACACTTATATATGTACTAGTGGCATATTCTACCTCAAATTAATAAAACATTTCCTTTCAACCAGACTTTCATAATGGATGATTCGGGTTCCTAGTTTTTTCCTATACCACGCGACTATTAGATCTTTGCAAAACACTATATTGCAGATGTTTTAAATTTGTTAGTACTTTCGATGGGTGTCTCCGCTAGTGGATATTGATTGTGTTGAGATGCATGGTCAAATTGAAATCGATATTGACGGTGTTTCTCTTTGGACAAGGTAGCACCAAAAAAGTACTTTCCAAATTAGAAAAAAACCTATGGAACTGGATGACCACCGGCAGTACATCTTCTTCCATAAAATTCTAAAGAAAGTATCAATAAAAATGAGTAACACTGTCTTTAGGTTGAAGCCCACTTCTTACGTAACAAATCTCTAGAGAAATCCAGATTGCTAAGGCTTATCGTTCGTAACACGAATTTATCATCAAACTGTGTTGACGAAGATTGTTCGGAACGAACTTTTTGTACTGAACATCCACGAAAGAGCGATCTGGATGGGCTCGCACCGCACTAATGACGTCAAGTATATATTACAACTTGTCAACCGTGCTGCTGCTTCTCTTATATTAAAATATATTCTACATGCGGTGAGTCAAAAAAAAGTACAACCAATTGAGCGATTTGGCCATGGAAAACCATCTGTGCTAATCATATATTTGTTTGTATTACATCCTTGGTTTTGTTAGCTTAATACAAATACGGCATTTTACTGATTAACGCGCTTCACAAGTTACAGTGCAGAAGTGAAAGTACCAAATGTGAAAAAGTGTACACGCGGGTTACCGCTAGATTACCCCAAAGCGTGCTCTTGGTTTTTACGTTCCGCGTTGGGGATTTGTAGCATATCCTCATTAAGAACAATGTGGATAAATGTCAGGGAAAACAGTGTCGTCGAATCAGTTTGGGGGGAGGGCGTGGGAGGGGGAGGGTAAGGTGGATCCGCACCCAAAATCTTTGCCCCCCCCCCCCCCCCAAAAAAAACCTGTGTGCACATAGAGATCAGGAAAAAGTAATAAATTCTAGAGGATGACAGGTTACCGTCTTAACTGGAAATGTGTTTTTGATGCCCCCAAAAGTTAAATGGTTCCCATCGCCTGCCCCCCCCCCCCATGAAAATAGTATGGTTACATCGTGGGTTAAGACGATATAATGAACCAGATATCAAAATACTATACTGGAATCCAATTGTTGGACTTGAAGCAACAATGTGCAGCATCCTTTTCAAATTGAGTTGATTTCCACGTCGTAAAACTCCAAATAAGCCAGTTAGGGTGGACACACAGCTTCAAGATTAATTTTCCATTTTTAAAATATCTGTTAAGTTCATTGAATGCTTAAGTATTCCACTCCATCATCAACACGGTCATGGTAAATTTGAAACGGCGCCAAGAAAGCAACCAGTTAATTTATTGAAGCCTCATGCGCGCAGTAATGAGTCTCATGTGCAGTCAGTGTGCAATTTGTTCAGGGCAGAAACTGGTTCCCGTCCAAAAATAACTGGCGGTTGAATGCTGAATCGATCTAAAATTTAAAAGTTATTGTGGAAAAGCTGCGTCACCGCTATTATACCAGGCATTAATTGAGAAATTCGTTATTGTTCTTCATAAACAAATCCGTCATGGTAGGTACCTTTTTTCTGACTCACCCTGTTTACATTGCTGCTCATTATGAAAATGCAGCAGTTCTGATGGTCCCAGTTACGGACCCTATTCTGTCAATATATGGGCGCCAATGCATTTTTCTAAATGGAGTTGTTTTAGGTAATAGAATAGAAATAAGGGTTTGCAGTGTCATTTATGGGCTCATGATGTATCCGGCCAGAGAAAAACTTTTAAAATAATGGGCTCGGCTGTGCCTCGCCCATTATCTAGTTTTTTTGCCTCGCGGACACAGTATTCGCCCATAACTGGCACTGGATCACCATTTATTTTAACATATAGCTAAGGTGGTTGCCATTTACAAAGGAGGAAGCCAGGTGAGAGTATGAAATATAGGCATTGATTGTCATGAGTTGGCTTTCTTATTTTTGAGCAAATTAATCTAGGTTTAAGGGTGAAGGAAAATTCGATCAAAAAAAAAAAATATTAGCTACCAATTAACAAATCGAGCTTTCGATCTGGATATTCAACAGATTGTGTCTTCGATGGGATTTACCCGAGGTAAAAAGGAGTATGGTTTTCCCCCCCCCACCCCCCCGGGGGGGGCCCCCCCCCCGGAAGCAAGTAGCTCCGAGCGCTAAGACCAATTCCTACCATACTGGATTGGGTTATCTATTAATTTTCCAATAGCCGCAGTTGTTTCCATATATGGGCGGTATATTTGATTCCAAAAACTCATGCTATTGAAACAAAAAGCTTGTCTATGCGAGCCGTCCCAGAACCGATGTATTCTATTTGGATCCATTCATCTCATTAAAGGTACACCGATTTTCACGCTGATTACCCCAAGAGTGCTCTTGGTTTTACGTTCACGTTGGGATTTTGTTAGCTATCCTCCATAATACACCTTTTGAATAAGTCAGGGGAACACCAGTGTCGTAATCAGTTTGTGGGTGAGGGCGGGTGGGAGGGGGAGGGTAAGGGTGGATCCGCACTCAAAATCTTTTGCCCCACCTGGCCCCAAGTAGAGATCAGAAAGTAATAAATTTATAGAGTGCAAGTTCTCGTTCTTCACCTTTGCAAATGTGTTTTAAGTGGATGGCCCCAAAAGTTAAATGGTTCCCATCGCCTGGCCCCTCCCCCCCCTGAAAAATGTCTGTTCATCGTTGGGTAAGACTATAAAATGAAACCAGATATCAAAATAATATTAATGAAATCCAATTGTTGGACTGGAAGCAACAATTTGCAGCATTCTTTTTCAATTGCTTGATTTCCACGTAGTACAACGTCCAAAATACATCCATAATGGCTGGACAACCGTAAGCATTAGATTTTCGCATTTTTAAATATATCCTGTAATTTCACTAAATCTTAAGTATTTCCTCCCACTCCATCATTCAAAACAGCGTGTCCTGCGTACATTTGAATACGGCGCCAAGAAAGCAACCAGTTAATTTATTTTGAAGCACACCCTCATGCTGCGCAGTAATGAGTCTCATGTGTACATTCAGTGAGCAATTTGTTCAGGCAGAAATTGATACCTTCACCAAAATTACTGTAGCTTTTGAATGCCTTGATCGATTTTTAAAAATTTAAATTATTGTGAAAGCTGATTCAACAGACTATCTAATACAGGAAATATTTTGATAAATTCCGTTAATGTTTTCTTGTTCTTCATAAACAAATTCCTCTCATTTGGGTTTATTTTTTTTCTGACTCACCCTGTATTCCCCCCTCTGCTGTGCATATTGAAAATGCAGCATTATTCTGATTGGTCAGTTTACTTGCCCATTATTCGCATAATGGGTCGCCCAATGCATTTTCCTTATTAAATGGAGCTGTTTTAGGTAATAAATAGAAATAAGGGTTTGCAAGGGTCCATTTATGGGTCAGATGTTCCTCGGCAGAAAAACTGTCAATAAATGGGCTCGGCTGTGCCGCCCATTATTTAGTTTTTCTGACCTCGCGGACACATTATTCCGCCCAGAAATAGGCACTGCCAAACCCTTTATTTCTTACATAATCTAAGGTGGTGCCCTTATTTAAAAAGGAAAGCAGGTTAGACTTAGGAAATTATAGGCATGTATGTGTCCTGAGTGCGTTTCTTATTTTGAGAATGTCATCTATAGTTTCCAGTGAGGAATACTTCGATCAAAAAAAAATTATATCATAACATTAGCTTTCGCTCTGGATCTTCCAACAGATTTGTGTCCTTCGATGGGATTTAACCCGCGGTAAAAAAGAGAATATGATTCGCCCGCCCGGAGCCATATCCGAGCTCTATAGAACCATATCCTCCTACCATAAAAACCTGGCTTTGTTCATGCGCTTACTGTTCAAATAGACAGCATTGTTTCCATATATGGTGTCCCTATCTTATTTCCAAAAACTCCTGGCTATTGACAACAAAAAGCTGTCTATGCGAGCCGGCCGAACCTATGTATTCTATGTGGATCCATAAATCATTTAAAAAGGTCACCGATTTCATATCAACTTTAATGGCCAAATAATATAGTTCAAAAGTCTATAACTCCTGGTGTGACACCTATCAAACCCCGGACTCTCTGGTTAGTTGTCGATCAATACAAGGTGACCGAAAACTTAACTTTTTGTACAGGGCATTCAAAGTGGTTTAACCGTAAACTTTTCGCAGGACCCTCTGTTCAGCATTAATTAGTTACTCGCGTAAATGAAACATGTTGAATCATCGATTCACTCCTTGAAACTCCATTACTTTTCTAAAAATACACAAGTGCAAACGCAAAACTCGTCTTATGTCCTCCCTTTATTAAAGCTGAAACTACAACAAAATCAAGGTCTTTGCAACATCAAAGCATCGATAGTATTGGTTTAGTCTTGTGCATAATCTTTGAGAGGATTTAACGAGCACTAAGTGCTAGTGCCAGAATATCCGTGGTTAGGCTGAGTGGACCATACTTTGCCATTGGTCCCCGGTCCCACCGCTTGCATTTTGTTTATTGCTGAAATTAGTTGAAGACCTATTAATTTTTCTTTCACTCTTAAAAGATTACTCTTTTAAGACCCTCACTACCTAACATATTTCTATAGGTGGAGACGGAATGTGAAGATTGGAGTGGGGTGGGGTTAGATAATGGGGTTATGGGGTGGGGGAGGACGGAGAATAGGACCTTTGGGGGCGGAGGAAACGGAGAAGAAGGATAGGGGAAAGTATTTAGGGTTTGCCTGCTTAGTCGTCTGTTTTCTATTTTCTGGTTCCCTAAACGTCACGCGAACGTCCTATTCCTACACCCGTCTTTTCAAAATTAGGTATAAAACCCCTACATCAATTGACGCTAGTAGGTTTATCCCTCAGCACCTGATATTTGAAAAATTGATTATATCTACTCTAGATAACCAATTCAAATAATTATAGCACAATATAGCCAATTTATAATATCTTGGAATTTTTCTCAAAAGTTCACAAATTTCACTTGGTCTTTCCATAGACTTACACAACCGTTTAAGACCACGTTCATGAACAAAATTAAAATTGATGCTAATCAGCATATTCGGGTTATTGAGTATATTAATTAATTGCCCTCCCAATAATATATTTCAAAAATTATCCAAAGATTTAATTACCTTAATTGATTTAATTAGGAAAATATATTATTTGTTTCACTTCCGTTAGTTCCCGGGTGGGGGGGTTGTTTTCTAGGGACAACTATTATTCTAAGGAAACGTAAAGGGGAGAAGTGGTGAATTCCGGCTATGGGGAAATTCCGGCCCCTTTGCACACTGCTTATTGTAATAAGATCTTTCCGTTGCTATGTTATTTCGTGATTGTGGTATGTTCAGAAGGTCAGCTCATGGCTACCAACTGTGCAGCAACAATAGCATTGAAATAGCTCAAGGCATATCCCCGCTATACTTCAGTTGTCAGTCATCTTCAACTCATCTTGACACAAGTGGTCGCCCCATCTACTTTTGAATAGTTGAAATGTGGTTCTTAACTTGAACCTTAATCATTCTTTCCTTTTGGTTTATTTGGTAAACACAATCTGTGTCTAATAGCGCATATAAAATGATTTTGATCATTTTTTTATTTCTTGTTCAAAGTGGGGGTTGTTTCCAATCTTTGCGTTGGGTAATTCCATCCCCCTACAGAATAACTATTCATAGGGTCTATTCAATCACTGTCTACTGATATATTTGTACTTTGATCACATTATATAACAGCAAAACCATTTTTGAAATGATTTTTTGTGATAAATTAAAAAAATGGGCCATCATATCATGTCAAGAGACTGAAAATTGGGGAGAGAGCTTACAATTGGATGATTCCTAAAACATTGGGACGATGAAGATCGTGATAAGAAACGCAAAGAAGCAAGAAGGTCAAGAAATCACAGCAGAAGGGATCTCCAAAGGAGAAACAAACAAAACAACTCACAAAAAGCCAACCCAACTTGAACTTGCAAATAGTGCATAGTGACATAATTCGACGAAGCACCTGGAGGCCATTGAATGACAAATGACATTGACAAATGACAAAGACCTGATTGAGGTTTGGCAAAGTGTGAAATCTGTGGGAAGATAGATGACAACCATTCTGAATCAGTTCTTGGATGTGATCTATGTTAATATTGGTACTGCAAGTCTTGTAGGCTTGTTTGGAATAGATCTGTCTTATGTGCCGAAGGGTATTCGGCTATCGATTGTGTGTGCAAACAAAATGTGAAAACCAAATGTTTGAAATTGGTTAAAAGTGATCAAGGCTTCTAATAGATGATACAATAGTGCTAAGTGACATTACAATCACTTATATTATTAACCTTTATCAAATATACCAATATCTAAACTGATCAAGGTATCTTCTATCATGTTATCACTTACTCGGATGGGGGGGGGGGGCGGGAATCACCCCATCCGGTTGGGGTAATTGCCATCCCTTAAATTAGTTACATAATATTAATTCACTGTTTAATGATAACTCTAGATTTCTAATTGTATTCTTATGTGGGTAGGACATGGGTCTAAGCCAACAACAAAGATAATAAATCATCTGTAACCTTTCAATTAAGGATATAATAGACAAAGTACAAAAGGGGGGAATTCCCCCACTCTCCCTATTCATACATCAGAAAATAGCAAATACTCCTTAATTTTAGTGGCGTAACCGAGAAATGGCAAAAAACTAATTTGGGGTCTATGTCCCCGGGCACTAAGTGTGAATATCTATCCATTGGGTTTTTCAAGTCCAAGTGGATTAAAATATTTTTTTTGCATCTATGGATATAGTTTAATATCCTTATTACATTGAACGTTCAAGGTCATACAGAGGTAATTGATCTTAGAATGCCATATTGTTTGTTAAAATTGCTGTCAAATTGTTAACTTGTTTAATATAAACCAGAACATAGTGTATATTGGTTGTAAAGTATATGAAATGCCATGTCCATACAACCTCTGTAATGCATTTGATATATATTTTTTTCATCGTGTACCCCTGCCAATCTATCCGGCTAACCTTCAGATACGCATTAATGTTTTCTGAGTCCCTCCCATTAGTCAATGTTAATGCCTGGGTTTAACACATCTCAAAACATTTCCTACAAATATTTTTACATGACTGTACAAAGTCTCTAGATCAAAGTAGAAATGTACATACTCACGACTTGAGAGTCTTCACTCACTTACTTCCCTAACGTTAAATTTAATTTGTAATTGGAAATGTAGAGGAGTTAAACCGTTGTTCTACCAGTCTACACAGAAAATTACATTGCGGCGCTTGCGAAGATGGGTTTGTTTGGTTGTTGTTGTTACTATTTTGTTATATTTCCTCAATTTTGTTTTTCTTAATCCCCTTTCCCTTGTCAAAGAGATCTGTTCTTATATCGCAAAGACCCAGACTACTTTTAGACACTTAATTGTATTCATGCGTTAACAGTGGCGTAACCACTTTTTTTGAGGGGGAGGGGCACATATATATTATCAGGGTAAAGCACATATTAAATTATTGTCATAGTAAATAGCTAATGTTGTTTTAATTTGGTGCGTGGGGGGTGTAGAAATCACTAATTTTTCAGGGGGGGGTCAACAAGATTCGGGGGGGGGGGGCAGCTGCCCCTTTCCCCGATTACGCCACTGAGATCTACATCTATTCAATATTGACCTTATAGAGCAGCAGCTTGTGACCTTCCATAGACCTGCATAGTAGGCCTGTTCTAATGAGCCACTATAAACTATTCAAGGGAAATTGCTTGGAATGTTTTAATATGTATTTTAAGTGTATACACCCGAGACGAACAAAGGACACATTTTCAAAAGAATACGAGCATTCTAAGCCTTTACCCCAGTTATTTAGACCCTGACGGTTATTTACATATAGTTTTTAACCAAATTCGTAGATAGGGTAAAATATACCTTTTTAAATCCTTATGAATAGACCCAAACAATGTTTTACATTTCAACATTTTTAAAAGTGGCCCCCTGTATAAAATTTACCCCTTATTTCCTCAATTAGCCCAAGGGGGCAAACTTGGGGACTTTGATATGTTGCTGCGCACAACATTAGAAAACTATCCTGAAAAATTCAGCTATGGCTTTTTTTTTTTATTTCCGGGTGTTTTTCTATTTATCTTGGACTATATATTTAGGCCGTCTTCGTAATATCTCATCTTGAAAGCCATGCCCCCCAAAAAACGGCTACCATAGAATGAGCAATATTGTCTAATCGCTAGGTTAGATGAAGGATTGGGGATGAATGAGGTAGCGAGACCAATAGAGCCGTAGAAGAAAATTCTTCGGATCTGGAGATATTGTCAGGGAACATTCGTTGAGATCTTAAGTCTCGTGAGCAGAACATTTTTGAATGCTCAATTACAAAGTAAGTAATAAAAAAAATAAAAAATTTTTAATATACCTTTTCAATCCGTGCCTTTCCATTTTTAAAATAGCCATTGTTATAATAACATCCAGACGATCGTGAACATGTGTAAATATATTCCAGTTCTGATGCTTGTTGCAGATTTAACAGGCAACAAATCATTATAGAATGATAATCCAGCAAAGAAGAGTAATTACTTTTTGTGATGTAAATTTATAATTTTCTCATTACCTCAGTGAAAATTTAGGCCCAGAAATCGTTTCCCTCGATGTTATGAATAATGAACAAGACGCTTCCAATGTGGTCAAGCACATTAATAAGCACGCACATTAATTAACACTCGTTTTTGTTTTTACTATCCAAACGACTGGACTGATATTTGTAATCAGGTTATTTTGATGATTACTTTCATGTGAGAAGAAAATATATGAAAAATACGACCATGATCCGGTCACATACCTTTTAAATTTTCTGAAAGATAATTGTTTCCCTTTTATATTTTGAACAGTAATTCTACTGGTTGTGAACGGTCCTATCGTCCGTCAACTGATGTTAGAAGCATTTGACATGGGGCTCATCAACGGAGATTATGCCTTCTTCAGTTTCTATCCTTTCAACAATAAACTCTTCTTTGGTGATGACAATTGGAAACAGGTATGGAAGATTTCCATTGTTTTACTTTGCAATAAGTAGGTACTACAATTGGTAGGATAGAAGATGACAAAATATCTCTTTATTTTATATTGTTCACTGATGGAAGCAATGACGTATGCTATTTTGAGGCAATAATAATAATAATAATAATTAATAAATATATGAATTTCTTCTTAAACCAAAATCCTAATTTAATCCTAATGCAATAAAGTAAGGGAACAACGTTGCCGATTGAGGTCACCCACCATTTAGGTCAGGAGTTCTGTATTACTCACATTTCTGTAAGCACTTACATGCGGTCGTGTTCGTTGTGTAAGCATTTTTATTCCATCATCTAGTGACTAATTTAAGGGTTTTTGTGGTACCACAAAAAATTAATTGAGGTTGAATTGTCCATCTTGGCCAAAAGTGATCAAATAACACGTCATTTTAGCAAATGTTTTTTGCTTTTAAAATTGGTGAACCGAATCGGGAGAAAATTTCACGGAGGATACACAAGAATTGTGTATTTGAAATAGCATATTTTCTATTAGATTTAAAGTTACATACCCGACCTTGGTATTTCTTCAGAATGTCACATTTGCTCATATACACAACATAATTAAATATTTTGAATATAATACATAAACAGTAACATTTATATATTATTGAATGGTTTTGAGTATGATATATTGAACGAGCTAGAAAAACATTGTACGAGTCGAAGACCAAACCTTGCATTGATAGTGTTGGAGTCCAAAAGTCTACCAGTCAGTCAATGATGTCGTTCTCGCTAAAATGCCCGGATGCGATACAATTTTAAAAATAATATAGTATTACATCCGGAGACTTTTACCGAAACTGTACAATACAAAGATTTCTTTGCACCACTTTGAAGCCTGATAAATAATAATATAGCTATCTCGTAATAGTCAACACTGTTTATTAACGTTTACATTTCTGAAAGCATTAAAGGGACATAATGGTATGAAAAAATGACATAATGAAAAGGACCCTTACTGAAATAACTTCCACGAGTTTGAAAACAATTTGGATGTTTACATTCTGTAAAAACAGTAAAAACAGGAAGAGTTCCAGGGGGAGTTGTCAGTTGTGGCAATTTCTGGAACAAGGATGCTGACATTACTGCCAGCATTTACCAAACTTGCAAAGCATGTTGTAATCAGCTCACAGACCATTGCTATTGTATATGTGGTAATCCCGGATAATCCATCTTTCACTTGCCAGATCAATATCTTACTACAAGCCTAAAGTACAATGCCTGAATCCCAGTCTGAATGCTTTTGAATTGTGTCACAAAACATGCTAGATACACTGTAAATTCTGTCAGGGATGTGAACACCTTGCTTTTCTGTCCCAGAAATTGCCACAAACTGCCACCTCCCCCTGGAACTCTTTCTGTTTTTACTGTTTTTACAGAATGTAAACATCCAAATTGTTTTCAAACTCGTGGAAGTGATTTCAGTAAGAGTCCTTTTCATTATATCAATTTTTTTCATACCATTATGTCCCTTTAAAACATATCAAGATATGATAAGATATATGCTACAATCTTCAAAAGTAAATGACCCTCCTGACCAAGCAAAAACAACGTTCTTTTCAGTAATGTATGAAACCCTGAAATAGCAAATAAATAATAATGTGACTCTTAACACGAAGTGTAGCGATACATTTTGCAGATTCCAATCAGGGATTCAAAAACTTACTTTCTGTCATCTTCGAATCGTGTATATTTTTAAATTAAACTGTAAGGGAATGCCTAAACTGACTCTATTCTAAATTAATGATAAAATTAAACTTAAAAGCGTGTACCAAAGAGTCCCAGAAAAAACGGGGCTCAACATTCATTCTCAACTCTAGCGAACTCTGAAAAGTAGTTTAGTCATAATTACACTAATTAGCAAAAAACCTGAGCGAAAATCAAAAGTACCGGCCTAATTGGACTACTACGGGCAAACTATCAGTGCAAAAACTCAACGGACTATTCCTTTTAATAAACAGGTGAATTTAAAAGAAGTTTAAAGGGATTGGCAAAGAGTGTTAAAATTTTTAAATACTGTAAAGGAAATATGTCATGATTCTGAATATTTGGAAAACTTGGTATGGATGGAAAGAACTTAAGTAAGTAGATGAAATATAAATCAAATAAGTTGAAAAAGTGTCCCACATGTGTGAGTATTTTCCCTTTTAATTTTCCGCCCAATAGCTTAATCGAAAACGATTCCGACAAATCCACATCGCAACAAATGGACGTCAAAGTGATGCCAATCATATCGCAGTGTTGCACTTTCCTATTGAGTGAAATGCCAGGGGGGGTAGGAAAATGCCATCCTAACAGCAACCGCTGAATTCAAATCGGCATCAATCCACAGGCGCGACTCGAGGGCTGTCCTTTCAAAGACTTTAACGGTAGAAAGGCGCTATTACGCATATCGGACGGTTCCACTCAGACTTGCCTAAAAGTCTAGGCATGGTCACGAATATTTAATCTAAGACCGTTATTGGAAATTACACATATTGCAGCGGGGTTAATCCACGAACCCCGACGGATTTTGAAGCAATAATTTATCCTTAATTTATCATGATATTACTAAGATGTATTGAAACTAGGGTTAAGAAGAGATTTGTATGAAACTGAGACACAGGCTAACATAGTAAATGCACGTAGCAGTTTCCACACATTAACGTTGGAAATCCCCAAAGCCCAAATCGAGTAGGTCGTGTCCTACCCCCCATGTGAACTGCGATAGATGTGGTCTTATATCAATAATAATTAAAAACACCACGAATGAAACAAAAATATGTCATTCTGAAACTGATTTTCCCAAATTTTATTAGTACGTTCATTAATCCATAATAGACAGTGTCAGCATGGACAAAAAAATAACAATTGAGTCAACACGATGTTTTGGTCATCACTTTGACGTCACGAGGAGAGCAAAATTGGGCGCTTGTGATCAATGAAGCATGGCAAATCCGCCCGTTTTCTCGTATGTCAAAAAAAAGCAAACATTACAATTGCCTCTATTTTGTTAATTACATCAAATTGTATGAACTTTTTTCGGGAATTCGGATGTATGTACATATATTTATGAATGTAAGTCAAACTGAGCTTGACAAAATCTTTACAGTTCCTTAAGAGCCACCATTATGGTATAGCATACAGAGTAGGCTAGAGACTCTCAATTATGTCAAACCAGCCAAATCGAACATAGATCTTCACAGTTCATTACATTGGGTTAATATAACAGGTTTGCAACCATGACATTTTGACAATTTAATGGTTTCATGATGGAGCGAAATGTTTCATTGTAATTTGGACGTTTCTTGTTGACATGTGATGTGACCAGGGAATGTGATAATGCTGTACGGCAACGTTTTTCTGACAACATCAGGGAGAGTATAATCTGAAGCTATAATGGGGTTTTAGCCGATATTTTCATAAACTCGTAACTAGCAGCGATAATTCATGATTATGTGTGCGCTTATTCTGTTATGTGTTATTTAAGTATTAAAAAGAGCGGTGTTTTGCCGGCTCGGATTGGTAGAGTGCGTATATGGGCGCTTGTCTGTTATCCGAACATCTGCCTGGGTTCGATTCTTACTCCAGGCGTAAAATTTACTTCGCTTTTATTTATCTTGGAGATTGCAATAAAAACATCAGATTTGGCATTGAAGTAGAACAAAGGTGAATAGCTGGCCTTATGAGATTAATTTAACTGCTTATGGTCTTGACCATAATAAGGATCAAAAACTATGACATACATGGATCAAAAACTATACATAATTTAAAGGATTTTTTTGGTTTGAAATCAGTGAATAGGGAGAAAAAATTTAGAGAGGATACACGAGGAAATGTGCATTTGAAATAATAAATATTTAACTACATTGAAATCAAATGACCGACTCTGAAGATAGCAATGATGGGAACAAAAAATCCCTTTTTCGTTCATTAGTGCTTTGATATTTTTAATTCGCGATTATTACCACCAACAGATTTAAAATATTTTGGAA
The DNA here is from genome assembly GCA_023653785.1 of Ophioderma brevispina. Classification (NCBI taxonomy): domain Eukaryota; kingdom Metazoa; phylum Echinodermata; class Ophiuroidea; order Amphilepidida; family Ophiodermatidae; genus Ophioderma; species Ophioderma brevispina. The sequence continues at coordinate 91,156 of JAMKCH010063439.1, forward strand.
TATAATACCTAAACAAAAAGCATTACATATTAAACAAGTATCTCGTAATATTAAACGTTGTTAATGATGTTACATTTCTTTACAAATTTAACAATATCAAGAAATAATAGAATAATACAATCTTCAAAAAAAACAATGGGACTTTTAACAGAATGTAATCAAGTTTCCATTTGATGTTCATCTATATTTTGCGAATATATAAAAGTGATGCATCGCGGTTAACTTCTCTTTCGAATAGAAGTGGAGCTATATCTTTCAACTAGCACACTCACTACTTGACGAATTTAAACAAAGCATTGAAATCAAACGAAATTAATGGGATTAGGTTAAAAAGTGTATCTGCTCTGAGTGAGTTGTATATTGAATGATGCGTGGCCACCATCGTCTGCGAGAAATTATTGCTTTATAATGTATTGAATTTTAAAAGATAGAGTATTTAAAAATATTGAATATTTAGATATCGACTTTCAATCTCTACCATTTCTATTATATAATCTCGGATAATAAGCACATATCAATTGTACCTATTTTGGAATAATGAACACGTTGAATACTTTCACAACCATTGCAGGAATGATGGGTCGCGATGATATGATGCCATATGTGGTGTGTTACTTACAAAGTCATTTGATGGAATTCAAAGTGTATGAACCAGGAAAGTGAACAGTTCGAGGAATTCGAAGGAGAATAAAACCTGCGACAGAAAAGAGATTATAATTTCACTCGACCTCATGGAGATGACGTAAGATTTAGTTGATCACGACATTTTCGTAAAAGATTGGTTCCGAGTACGATCAAATTTTTAATCTGAATATTGTATTTATATCGTACATATTCTTACAATGCAATACTATAACATCCATTCAATTTTCATAAAAGGATTTCAGTTTGTGTCTCTACATGTGGTGCATGACGAGTGTCCTTATAACTTAATAAATATTTTAATTCGTGTTAATTTAATATTATTATAAATTATTGTTTGTGTTTGTGAATGAAAGAAATGTTTTTACTAAGTACGGAACAAATCTTTTTGTCAGGCGTTTTTCTCCTTGCCATTTATGTAGAATAGAGTGGGTAGAATATGTGCGACGCAATTGGTCAAAGCAAAAATACAAAAAAATCCATATAATGTGTACAAATTTTGGCAATAAATTATTAGAGCATAAAACACGATTCTTTGAGAATTTAATACTCACTCATCATTTATGTTCATGTCAAAAAAAATACTAGGACAAATTCAAAACCGTTCTAGGGTTGAACAGCGATGGACATGATGTGTGCGTGAAACGATGTAATTTATTGCTCGAACAAAACGAATCATTCCACATATTATGGCCAAGCTAAACAAACGTCATAACGTATTCTCACAACGCGTTGCTTTCTCAGCAACGCGGTGTTCTCCGGAAAGCAACGTGTTGCTTAGACAGCCAATCAGAAAAGTAAAGAACGTGTTGCGTTACCACATTACTAAGCAACGTTTTTTCTCCTTTCTGATTGGTTGGCTTAGCAAGGCGTTGCTCTTGCTTTTCTGATTGTTTGGCTAAGCAACGTGTTGCTTTTACTATTTTGGATTGGTGGGCTTAGCAAAGTTAAGCAAACGCGTTTAGCTTTTTCACCTTCCTGATTGATTGCTTAAGCAACGCGTTGCTTTCATGCAACGCGTTGCATTTCATTAGTAACGCATTGCTTTTTCACTTTTTATGATTTGGTTCTATAAGCAAACGTTAAAGGAGAACCCGTATAACAAATAATTTTATACAATATACTCTGTGAATTAATTGTTGACAACATATCGAGTGGTTTCATCCAAAAACAGAATCATACTAACCATAAAAAATTAATAAAAACATTTTGTAGAACATGCGCTATTTGACATTCGCGTCGTGTATATGAGATATGTAACGTGTTTATGCGATACGGACGCACAGTAGCGTCGTACACTTCAAATGTGATGTTATTTCCTATGGCGTGATGAGCGCCAAACGTGCCGACATATCGCATAACACGTTATCACTAGCGCGATTGTAAATAGCCATGGTCGGACTAGGATGGATTTATTCATTTGTTATGGTAATATAATTCTGTTTCGGTGAAACCACTCGGATATGTAGTCAATAAGTATTTTATAGGTAATTGTATAATATGTTTGTATACGGGTTCTCCTTTAGTACGGGCAGAAAGCAACGGCCTGGCTTTGGTCCATTACATTATGACTTTTTTAGTTGCCATATAACTCTTTGCGCACACTTAGTAACAGAAAATAATAGAAAACAGAATACATATTGAAAGAAATAGCGATAATAATAATCACATAGTAACATTGGAATATTAAGTGTTGCTTAATAATTACATTTAAGGCCTAATACTTTCTCGTTAAACAGTAAATAGTGTTTGCTCCTCTACCTGTACTTATGCCAAAATTTATGATTTAAATATTTCTTGTAGCCCCGTTTTTTACCTACACCGAAATGGTATAGGGAATCACGTGAATCGACTTCAATAAATGTATGTGTCTAGCAACAAATGTTTACGTTACGCTATCACAGATTGCAAAAGTGGGACAATCATGGGTGGACGCATCATTTAAATTAAAAAAGAAAATAGCTCTATTATTATGTAAATGCACATACTTGAGTTGTTTTTGTACATTTTGTAATGTGACAATCTGTTGTCCGAATTGGTAAAATCTTTCAAATTTCCATTTTTCTCAGTTTGGCTACTTGTCAGCCGCTATGCATGTGCGGGGATTCTATATTCATTGCTGTAACGAAAACACTCGCCAGAAAATGGAGACATAACAGACGGCATGGCTATGACAAGAAAGATGGGGAATAGAACATTGAAGGTAACGAGTCTATAAAGAGAATAGGTACAGATAATTGTGCTCGAGTAGAAAATATTCTTTCCCAAGAGGCATCCAAATTGGAAGGCATTCCTCGGGGAAAGAATATAGGTAGCTTCTGTTTGTTCATGGCCCAAAACACAAAAAAGAGGCTATGATTTGGTGCCATAAAACACTGTTATACACGCCGAAGTGCGGTATGACATCAACATTGGTATTTTTTCGTACTACATTCGAAGAAATAGGCGATAACGATATCATCAGTGATAGAACTAATATCAATTCCAAACAAAATCGGAACAGTTTGGGACTTTTATTTACTCCCTCTTCAACTGCTTGGTAGCGTCTGTATAGGTAAATTAACAAACCCCCCCCACAACAAAAAAAAAAAACCCCGGGTTGAAAAAGTTCATAGAGATTCCATTAATTAGAGAATAAAAGCTGATAAGTTTTGTTTTGGCCATCTTAGATGGTGTCATAATGGATGGGCACCAATATTTTGGAGTGTGTGGATACCGGATGTGGTAAACATGATCATGTTTACCAACATAGAATACCAAGTGTTTAATCTATCATACACAGGTGTTGTGCTAGTTTGAAGTAACATTAATTCAGGACTAATAAATATTAGGTATCTTTTACGAAGGAATTACGAAATTCACTTGCATTGGACATACACATATATACTTCAGAAAGTAGGCTGCTTCAACTTCAACTTTGCAAATTGTACGTAGATTCGACGCGGTATTGCGGCTCATTTTACTCGTTCTCACTAATTCTTTAAAAACACAAAAACAAAGACATCGACCACGGGCACAGATGTTTTTTATAAATTCAAGATACGGTCATTTTCTCACAATATCGATTTTTACAAGGATATCTTATCTGGCACATATTAAAATCAACGAGAATGGCGACCGGGATGGGACTACTCAGGGGATATGGTGGATACGGAGAAGGGCGTATTTTTCAGGTAAAAAACGTCATAACCGCTACACATGTCGGTGGCACAATACAACGAAAATCACTACCACAGGACCCTCCCCACTCCCCGCACCACCACCACCGCCACAGCACTGCCACGGTTCCACCACTACTACACAACCACCCACCACCACCACAACACCTCCCCATCATGCACATCCTTCACCCCACCGCCCTCCACCTCAACCAACCTCACCACAACCACCACCCACAAACCACCTGCCACCTCCACCTCCACCTCCTCCACCACCACCCCACACCACCACCACCTCCACACCATACCACCAACTCCCCCACCCCTCCTCAACCACCACCTCCACCACCTCCAAACCACCACCACCACCTTTATGCCTATTTTGTTGTAGGAATATCCAGAGAGATGTGCTTTTACGCAGTAGGTCACAATCAACGGTTTTCTAATTCAATAAAGGGATGGCGCTTCATAAAGCACCTATAGAGGCCAGAAAAGGATTTGCAGATAAGTGGACTGGAAGAAGTGATGTTGAGACTTATATGCAAATGTTGCCAGGATTTGGACATGCCCATAAAAGTGGCACAAAAGTGATTGAACTCATTTGCCAGTTATCGTCTGATTTTTTTATTCGTGTCAGTTCATCAAAAGTTTTCGACGGTTCTATTCGTGTTGAGGAGGTTGGCCACGTTATCCCAGGAAAATCAATTAAACTTTCTTGGTGGAGTGGTGGGTTGAGGCTAACATTCTTGCATGGCTTCACCTGAGATCGATTGCCATTCACAAGATTTTAATCCGTTCATTGATGTGAGCCACTCCGGGGAGGGAGTAACCCAGGTTTTAGCCCGCATGTCCGAAGCCCCCGGGGTGGTCCCGGAATAACATTTCTATGTGCTTTGTTCCAATGTTATCAAAAGGTCTAGTCGTCCGGTTGGTTGGTCCAGGCAGAGAAGATGTGAGAAAAGAAGGAGTGGCTCGATTTTGCAATCCGATTACCCAGGATACTCTCATCATCAGCTCATTGTTAGGAACTTCAAGGGCCACTCGAATGGACCTTTGAAGTAATGTTTTAACCGCCTCAAGCTTGGCGTTCGGGAAAGTTACAAGAGGAAGTAATTGACACGCTCCCACTAAATAGCTTATTAATTTTACAGCTAAAGATCTCTGCAGGCAATGAACTGCGCGGTTGTTCAGACTGATTGTTATGTATTTTAATCGTGGCGAAATAATTGGGCAATCAGTGCCATTTTAACCGAAGAAACAGCGAAATCGACCCTTTTTCGGAAGCTACATTATAAAAGGTTTGGGGGGTCAATTAAAAACTGTTTTATTTTAAAACCTAATTTATCCAATATCCGGTTAGTTCCTGTGAAATTATGACTTAGATGAATGATTAGATAAATGCATATTCAATAATCCTCAACATTACTTTTTGTGTCAGAAATGTCCAAAGTGCCAAAATACTTTGAAAATTTGGGGTCAAACTTGTTGATAACTGATGCCAGGCGGAGTACATTTCGCTGGTATGGTTCACAAACCATCGTGTATAGAACCTGTGCAAATACCAATTGAAAACTGGGTATTGAATGTTCTGGAATTCGAATGACAGTGTAGCCTAGGTGGTAGTAATGTTCTCCAGCAAGTAGCGTAAGTCTTTGGTCAAATGCATTAGATTTAGCGATTGACATGGAATAGGCGGCTTGAACAGTTTATCTTTTGAGTAGCAGTAGAACCGCCTCCTTCTTCTCATCTTCTCTGGTCCAGGCAATTAACGCGATCCCGCCCCGCCGATTGGGGTCCCGTTTGGAAGTAGTGAAAACAAAAAACGAAAGTGAATTAAAAATAATAAAAAAATTAAAAATATTTTTTAATATTATTCATAAGTCAAAAAGTAAGGTATTTCCTATAGTCCTTTTAAAGACAGTCTGAATAAATTAAAATGTTACAAACATTTTAAGGAGAATATTTGTTTAAATTTGAAAGAAAAAAAAAATTGTTTAATCAAGCGTTGACTCTCCTTTTTAAATAAAAGCCTAAGAGGACAAAAAAGACTGAAGTAAAAGTTAAAATACTGAAAACTTTAAAAAAGAATATATTGATTAAAGAAGAAAAAACGTTTAAAATCGAGTGAGACCTCCTTTTTTAAATAATAAAAAGACAAAAAGTACAGTAAAATAAAAAACATTTTAAAGGAATATCTTGTTTAAAGAAAAAACCTGTTTAAAGAAAGTGCTAGTTATCTTTTTATTAAAATATAAAAAAGATCTTAAATATTAATAATATTAAGCACTGTTAAACAACGTAAATTGTGGACACGACATTGGCAAAGATAACGAAGTTGATTGACAGCGGCACAAAACCAGTTAATCCGGTGATTAAAGCCACTAGCGATGTTGCGGCTCCCGTCGTACGGTACTCATACAATAGGCTTCTTTTGAGGCGCAGCAGCTAACTTGAAAAGAAGCCCATTGAATGAGTACCGTACGACGGGAGCCGCAACATCGCTATTGATAACTAATTACCGAGACCAACCGGCCTCGGGAAACAACGGTGTAACGCCGTAACCCATTGATGAATATACGAAACATGTATTGTATGGCAAGTATGCGTATAAATAGGAGAGCGTGACTTATTGATCGCCACATCATCTTCAAGTAAAAGAGTGATGTCGGTCAGATTGAATTATACGTATGTAATGGCAAAACCACCAGATATATCATACAGGCAAAGCCATTTAAGTTAATTTAACAGATTCTTGCACCTTCTACATATAGACAGGACAATAATGATGATTACCAAACATTGCATTTACTGAATTAACTCAAAAGGGATCATGAAATTTAAAATAATTTTATATAAATTATACCAAATTTTGGAGCTTTTATCTGCTAGAAAGGAATATTTACGCTTAATAATGTATCTACTCCACTATATCTTCGGCTTTTTAAATTTCGGTATCAACACATCCCCTCCAAGTGAAACCATACCCTTAACAATATGCATTAACTGACTTGAACACAAAATCAGACCATAATTGAGTGTATCTCAAGGTTGCTAAAAATGAAATACAATACAGAGCATCAGAAAGCATAGTTCTTACTCCTTAAGCTGATATCGGTTTTAAGCAATTTAAATTCCGATTTCATGTCTAAAACAACTTTTTGAGACAGGCTGAATGTAATATGTAAATGTTACTGTAAAGGTAACATGTTCAAAACTAAATAGTTTCATAATTGTAACTTTGTAAAGAAAGACTTGCATTTAAAATCACTAGTGACTGAGTTGAATTAAATTTATACTGTGTTCCTTACATACATATAAATTAAACACATCTTCTTCCACCAAACGGAAATTTAAATTTTGAACGAAGGTAATACAAATTGAATGAAATTCTAACCGTCCGTTGCACACAGCCATTCATACATGTTTTCACGTCAATTTTTTTGAGCTATGAAATTTCATTACTTTAAATTTTATTGACAATAAAACTATTAATCGTTCAAACCATTCTCAGGTTGTTGCCAATTTTTATGGATCTTCTAACGAGTATGAAGAGATACGAGACGTAAAATGGCCAGCGGGACGCACGGAACCACCTCTTGACGAGCCAGTTTGTGGTTTTGACAATGAAAAACCCGAATGTAACATGGAAGGTATTTATTGTACTTTTGTTTAGATATTTATAATATAATCCAAAAGTCTTGCCTAAATGTAAGAGTGAGGAGGAATTATTGAATGATTTTATTTCACCTTAATATGACCGTACAACATGTACAAGTACTATGGAATTAGTTTGATTAAAATCGGATTGTTTTTAAGATTTTACCCCTCGATGACCTTGAACATTTGTTGGCCTATTTTCCTAAATGTCAAAAGTTAACATTTTCTTCATCAGTGAGACCAGACGATTACAGTAGTCAATGATTTAGATCAAATGAATCATTTTAATAATTTTTCCCCCTGTATAAACCTTACCCCCTTATTCCTCAATTAGCTCAAGGGGGAAACTTGAGGACTTTTGATATGTTGCTCCTCATAACATTAGAAAACTATCCTGAAAAAATCAGCAATGGCTTATTTATTTCCGGCTTCTGGTTACACATATCCTAAAGTTCCTGGCCCCCCTTACCAACATTTGACATAATTTTGACATATATCAGAATTGTGTCAAAAAAAATTGACATAATTTTGACACATTTTTGACATATCAAATTTGTATCAAAATTTTTTTACATATTTTTGACATAGTTCTTTGTCAAATTATGTCAAAATTATGCCAAAAAAAATCAATTTGACATATTTTTTATATGTTAAATTTGTGTCAAAATATACTTTTGACATAATATTTGACATACTTTTTATGTCAAAATTGTATCAAATACTATTGTGTCAAAATTATGTCAAAAGGATTTGTATTTGACATACTTTTGATATTATGCTAAAATTGTGTCAAAAATTTGGTAAATGCCATTATGTCAAAATTATGTCAAAAGGAATCATATATGACATACTATTGACACATTTTTGACATAAGCCATATGTAATATTTTTGCGCAACGAAACGAAACAGATTTTCAAGGTGGGAAGAGGGGTAATTTTATGAAAAAAATTGCCTTAAAACGTAGTGAAAGTATTTCAGAATCTAGTTTATTTAAATTCAAATTGTACAAACAAAATCTGTTTTGCAAAATATCACCTCCTATATAGGACCTGATATTTTGCAAAACAGATTGCATAAGCACTAAATAACTACATCAGATGTAACCCTTATGCAAATAATCATCCAATTTAAATGTTTTTGGAAAGAAAGAAGCTTTAGTGAAGTAAAACATCAAATCTTTGAGTGAAAACCTGCCAACAAAATCGGTCTCGCAAAATATCAGGTCCTACATATGAGGTATACGGCAGTGCGGAAAGTATGAGCTTGCATATTAAATTAGCCAGGATAGTGACATGGCACCGTGAGAAAATGTTTGGTGATCGTCAGAGCCCATAGAGATTGTGTGTAAAAAACTACCGATAGAAATGTTTAATTTTCTCAAAGGTTCTAAAAGTTCAGCAGACCCAATTGAGGGATGTTCTCGTAACAAACTTTCTGACACTCCAATGCAAAAAATATCCATACTAGAACCCTTCGTTTTTCAGATTCAATTTCATTTACACACATTCTCTATGGGGCGACTGATAAAGTTATCTCACGCAGTACCAACTAAGATAACATCTTTCGCAGTCTGTGACACAGACTACACCGTGGGTAAACTACTTTCCGCACCACCGTAATAGGAGGTGATATTTTGCGAAACAGATTTTGTTGGTAGATTTCCACTTTTAAAGAGTTGATGTTTTGACTTTGGCAATGCTTTTTTCAGGTATTATAATACCTTTCATTTAAATGATTGCTTGCATGGGAGTACAGTTAATTTAGTTACTAAGTACTTATGAAATCTGTTTTGCAAAATTTCAGGTCCTGCATAGGTGATATTTTGCAAAACAGGTTTTGTTGGTAGATTTCCACTGAAAGATTTGATGTTTTGACATTGGTAATGTTCTTTTAAGTGATACTTTCCCCTAGGAAACTCTTTCAAACCAGTACACCAGAACTTGATGAGTTTGAAAGAGTTTCCCCTAGGAAACTCTTTCAAACTCATCAAGTTCTGGTGTACTGGTTTGATTTTGTTCTCATCACCTGCTTTAGCCCACTTGAATTTATTGTATTCCAGCCAGCCCCAACTATAGCATTGTCACCTATGATTTTTAAGTAAGCCTTATTTCGATCGCTACTTGTTTAACCAGCTGTCATTTTTGAAATGCTAAACTCCAGTTAAGTTATTGAATTAAGCATCCTTATAAATTTCTATAACCTCTCAGGAAGTGCTAGGGTAAGCCAGTAGCCTAGTAGTCGTAAATTTCTATCTAGCAATTACTTACAGGTACTTTGCATTACCATTTGCTTGCACTGTTACAGTATGGATGCCAAATTCTGCACCCTTCACTTCACACATCATTCATTTCGTAGCTCCTATTTATTGCTTATAATATGCAAACCTGATTTTCATCATCCTGGCTTGTGAAGAGTGCTTCATCTGTGACACAGATATCCCACTTGCATATTTCAATGCTTGTTAGGAGACACAAAATTTGTTATTTACTTCAGCATTGCATAAGCCTGTAACTGTCTGTTAGCTGCCATATTTGAATTTGCCTCTTCCAGGTTTGCCAGTTCCCAAACTCTTACTATGGAAATCCCTCAGGTCAACACTATAGAAATCACTTGTAGTGTAGGCTTTTGGGGGAATTAGTGTATATAACTCTTTTAGAAATTTACCATGCATTTTCTTGTTATATATGACTAGTCCTAAAAAAAAAGATTGGGTACTAAAAAAACTACTAAAATCAGATGTGGTACAATTAATTAAATGGAGCACATCTGTGCTTGACTCCCATAGATGCCAAATGGCTAAAGTAATTATAATATTTTTTCAATGAAACTCAATGTTAGACATCTATGAATGATATATTTTGATTTATGCTGAATATCAGTACTACAGTACATCTTGGACATAATTCATTGCCCTTAATAGTGTTAAATTTGTAAAAAAGACCACCAAGTGCTTAGTTTTAACCTAAAATCTATGCCAATTTAGGAGCATAACAAAGTTATAAAGCTCAGAGATTACCCATTACTGTAGGTAGAGCTGTAAAACTTGATCAAAAGTTTTATCATTAGGTGCTCTAAGTAATCCATATTTTAAATTGTTATCTAAGGGCCCTGTATGTTACTCATAGGGCCCAATATAACCAAATATCAACCCTACCCCTAAGCGTAAGGCAAAGGACATTTTGCGAAAATGGACATCTACTAAAGTAAATATAATACAAATTTCTTCTTTTCTATCTCTTTAGATGTTTGAATGTTACTGACAATTGTTTGGCATAATATCTTGCTATTGTTTTTAGTATACAATACCCTTAACAATATTATTATTTATTTATTTTTTGCAAATCAATGTCATTATGAAAATATATATACCTCAAAGTATGTAGGCTTAGAAATTCTCCAATATCGTAAAGTAAAAACCTTGACCAAAGGCCCATGGGCTTGCAAAAATGGACATATGTACTAGAGTAAGTATTACAACTCCAAAACTTGAGAAATGTATTAATTCATTGGTGTCAAGCCATATGTATGTACAGTCAGTAACATTCAAACATCTAAAGAGAAAAAAAAATCATTTCATATTTACTTTAGTATGTCCATTTTCGCAAAATGCCCTTTACCTTTTGCTAAGGGGTAGAGGTGATATTAGGTTACATTGGGCCCTATGAGTAATATAGAGAGCCCTTAGATACTAATTTGAAATATGGATTACTTACAACACCTAATGATACAACTTTTGGCCAAGTTTTATAGCTTTACTTACAATAATAGGTAAATTCTGAGCCTTAAAACTTTGATATACTCCCAATTTGGCATAGATTTTGGGTTAAAACTAAGCAATGGATGGTCTTTTTTACAAATTTACCATAATTAAGGGCAAAGAATTACGTCCAAAAAGTGTTGTAGTACTGATACATTTAACAGAAATCAAAATATATCATTCATGGATGCCTAATAATTACATTGAAAAAAACATTGAATTGTATTACTTTAGCCAATTGGCGCCTATGGGAGTCAACCAGCAATTCACAGATGTGCTGCATTTAATTAATTGTACAACATCTGATTTTAATTCCCAAACTATTTGGAAGGACAGGTCATATATATAAGAAAATACATGGTAAATTTCTAAAAGAGTCATGTACACGAACTCCACCAGAGCCTACACTATTGTAAAGCTAAGTAAAATTTGACATAAGTTTATTCAGAAAATACTAAGTTTGATTTGATACATTTTTGACACATGGAAACTTTTCAAAAATGTCTAAGTAAAATTTGACATAAATTTGACATAGTTATTTTTTCAAAAAAATTCTTTGACATAATTTTGACACATTATACTGGCAGAAAAAAAACCAAAGTCCAATTTGATACAATTTTAACATAATTTTGACATAATTTTGACATGCATGCTTTTCACTTAACACATTTGACATAGAAGTTCAATTTGACATAATTTTAACATACATTCAAATTTTTTGACACATATTTGATACACTCAAATATATGTCAAAAACTATTTGACATAGTTTTGTCATATCACATTTGTATCAAAATGCTATTTAACATATTTTTGACACACTTTTGATACATTTTGACTAAAAATTGTCTGCTAGGGGGACTACACCACGGGTGCTATATGCCATAAATCGACCGAATTAGTATAACCTCAAAAGGCTCGAACATCCGACCCCCAAACCGCCCATGTTATGGTGTGCGTGCATACGATATTATGTTCTTTTTAGAGGAAGCTATTCGTTCCTCACAAAAATAAATACTTGCTTAATATCTCTTTCACATGAAAATTTAACTCCCTTGACCTTTTCGTATGTATGAGGAAATAAAACCCTACTTTCTTTGTAATGTTTTATTTCTCGGGGCAGATACGCTTTCACACTAGTTATTGCATAATTGGTATCGCCTGTATTTGACATACTTCTTCTGACCATAACCTTTAATTACCGGTAATTATTGTTTGTTAAATATTGAAGTCACAAACATCATATTACAAATACTTTTTTTTTTTTTTTTTTTTTTTTTTTTTTTTTTTTTTTTTTTTTTTTTAATGAGATTTTAAACAAATGATTCATCACAACAACCAGGGGTGATTCAGTAAGAAATGTGTCGTACAGATGATAATCACCATTCTAAATCGTTTACAAAATAATGCCACATACCATCAAATGTCAAGGAAGCCCACTTAGTGGATGAGCCAGACCATCAAAGTAGCCTTATTGGTATTACCTGTGGGGCAAAGAGGTACTGATAGCAGGGTCCTAAACTATGACTTACACGAAAGTGTATGATGGACATTCTGTAAGGGTAGCTTAAACGAGCTAGGGCTCGCAAAAGATTATAACAGGCAAAATTGAAAATGGTCCAATGCTGTTTGAATTGCCAATACCACATGTTCGTAATGATCACAAGGAGTAAAAAATGTATAGTTTTGTGGCTATCTACGACTTACCCCTATGGAGTTATAAGCGGAAACCATAATTAATAGGTCAGGTTAAATTTAGCTTCTACAATGAGGGGTCCAATATAAAAAAATGCTTTATTTCAGTTGGAAATGGTCTCATATTATTTGTATGTAATCACAATTAAAATAATGTAGAATTTTGGACAATGTACAATGTATATTAACCAATTACCCCAACAAACCCCTTTAATAAAAAACCCCTTACAAGGTAGGGGTAGACTAATGAGGTGCGTCACTTGTTAATTTCACATGCAGATGGTCGAAACTATTTCTTTATTGTAATTATGAGAACTTACAAACAATTGAGAACCATTTCCAACTGAAATTAAAGCATGTTTTAGATTTGACCCCTGTAGAAGTTAAAATTAACCTTTGACCTATCATAACGGTTTTCAGCTTATAACTCCGTAGGGTAAGTCGGAGATACACAACTATACATTTTTTACTCCTTGTGATCAGCAACATTTGGTATGGATTCAACAACTTGACCACTTTTCAATTTTGACCCCTGTATAAATCTCTTGCGAGCCCTAGCTCGCTTAAGACACTATCAGTTATTTGAAAATTTTGAAATTGCAGGAATAGCTTCAAAGTTAAGGATATTCTGTAGAATTCTCATAATTAACCTTTTCCAGCTGTAAGAATTGACAGAACAGGAAGAAAACGGCAGGTTCCAAGATTACGATTCTCCATTCAATTACGTTTTTGATAGTAAGTGTCCCCGTTCGGACAAAATGACTAAAATCTCCGATCCTGTCCTTATTAGGTTGCTTCTGGTCTTATCATTTGCAGGGTATGTGAGGGATATGGCCTTTACTTTTACATACATGCAAAAATCTGATTTTTGAATGATTTTTTCGATTTGCTGTTTAAGGCAAATCACTGATTCGTGTCTTAAGCTAAGCCCTACAGAATGGCCATCATACATTTTCGTGTATTCCATAGTATTAGAGGTAGCCTGGTATAAATGCCTCGTTGCCCCCCAGGTGATACCGACCAACATGGCTGCTCCCCACTAAATTTTCTGCGCCTTTAGGCAACATCACAGCGTAATAACTCCAAATTTTGCACCAGAAGTTTTGCTTTTTGCTAGCTCACTCACTTCGAAAAAAGATTATACCCAGGTTTTAATTATTTTGTGACGTGTAAGGAGTCAAAGAACGTTTTAATTATCCGAACTCCGAAGCACACATTTTTCTGCGTCAAGGTGTGTGTATATGTTGATTTGTGTGGTATTTGTGCACTTACAAGATATACATTCTGAGTGTATTTTTACAATTGTGGGTGTATTTTTCTTCTTCATTGTGGGAGTATTTTTTCTAGATTTACTATGTTACGAATGGTCCTATAAACGGATAAACTGTAATCTAGTATTGAGGTGTTATTCCGTAAAAGAGTAGAACAGAGGATTTTTCAAGTTTGAACTATATATAGCCCTGCGGCGCAATCCTCTTGGCTAAGACAGTGAGAAAATCTAGAAAAAAATAAAAAAAACAACTGAAAAAATTAAAAAAAGTCTAAAAAATTTTTTTTTTTTTTTTTTTTTTTTTAACTATATAGTTTGAAATTCTTCCTTATATTTGTTTTGAAAAAGTGTATTTTTCTAAAGCAATGTCTAAAAAAAAAGTGTCTTTTTGAAAATTTTATATAAATTTATTACTTTATGTTTTGTTGTTTTGTTGTTGTGTTGGGTTTGTTTGTGGTGTTTGTGTGTGTGATGTGTGTAGTGTGATGTGTGTGTGTGATGTGTGTGTGTGGTGTCTTGCCTACAAGTTGGGATCCTATAGATATGAGCGAAAATAAGCCCCCCGTGCACCCGGGGTGGATTTAATTTTTTTTTCTGTACTGGCCCGTCGGGCCAGTGAACTATGAAACCTACTGGCCCTGCAGTGAACTCACTGGCCAAACCATTTTCCATGCTATTGGCATTAATTTCTTGCTTACGCCGCCAACTTTGAAAATTTCCCAAAGAACAATAGGCCCTATATTTGATCCCTCAGTCCTGAGAAGAAGCACATCAACTTAGAGGTGGGGAGTGCGGCCGAGATATAGGAGGCAAAAGTATGTCCGTGGCCGGCCATTTGAAAAATGGCGGGAAACCGGAGTCCATCCCAACGGTTCCATGTTAACCTATACAATCTCGTTCAGACGGGTCTCCTGAAAAATTATACCACTCGCGGAGGCTCTGGGGGTGCACGTGGGGCTATTTTGCTCATGGTGCTATTTGTACATTGTGAATATTATAAGTAATAATAATCCTCAACATATGTGGTATCACAATCGGAAAGCCTATTTTAATTGGCTTTATTTGCTGCAAAGACAGTGATTGTAAGGCCGAGCTAACGGTCCTTTGACTCATGTAGTCATTTTACACCCACTGTTCACGGATTCCCATTTTAGTGCATGGTGGTGCAAGCTAGACCCCATCAAAATGGCGCCGTCACTGTAACACACGCGTAGTGTATGCCGAGACATCAACATCTCCAATTCTCGTTCGTGCCACAACCTTTGCCAACTAAACTATATTAGTCATAAACTCTGCAAACAGCCAGAGACAATTTTAGCGTCTGGGTTTTTGGCGAGTATGATCCCAGAAAACAGGAAAAATAAGACTCAAAACCGACTCCCGTCAGGCGGGAAATTCAAACGGTAGCGGTCTCGCTTTAGTGCGCGGTGCCATGGCTGAATCAACGGATGTTGGTAGCCTAGAGAGCCCGTGTTTGAACCTACTGTCAGTGCTGAACCAGACAAGCGTTAAAGATGTCACCTTAGGGTTTGAACAGCATGTGTTGGATTCACTCAGTAAAATACTACAAGGTCAGCAGCTACTTCGAAATGACTCGAAAAATTCAATCAGAAATAATCATTCTGTGGAATTTCAAGGCAAAGAAATCCAGGACCTGCAGGAGAAAAAGAAAACCGATGACCGAGTAGATAAACTATCTATCTTTGAGAACTTAAAGATTGCATCGATGAAACGACCGAACTGTAAGGAGAAGATGTTTGATAAGCTAAATAATCTTGAGAGACATTCACGGAGGAATAACATCGGATAATGGTAGCGGAGACTGATGAGAACTGCATGTCAATTGTTGCAACCTGTTTGCACCAAATTCAACAGAGGGGATGTCGAAGTTGAACGTGCCCACAGAGATGGCAAACGGAACCGCAAGGACAGAGAGGGGACGCCAGTTTCCACGCCATATCCTGGTTAAACTCTTGCGATTCACAGATAAACTGGACATCATACGACGTCAACGCCGGAGCTTGGCCGATGAAGATCGCATTGTGGAAGGACCTCACCCCCATTTGTCGTGAAGACAAACGAATAGGTGGAGCATGCAAGTGGACATTCTGTACAAGGAGGGGGTAAGGCTGCGATTTATACGTGGAATGTGTCGAGATAGACCACAAGTAAGCCAGCTGTATTTTATGACAACCCAAATGCTCTTATCAGTGTTAACGCACGAAGAGATGCAGTGAATGAAGCTAAATAGCCGCTCAGTATAGCGCTGAATTATGTGGACTAGAGAGGACAACAACGTATGTGGACTATGAGACTATGAACAGAATTGTCAGCTAGACATTCAAGACTCCAAATTGTTTTTTTTTATTAACATAAAATGACTTCGACTTTGAAAAATTATGCTCGGTCCAGGTGGCCAAGCTTCTTTGATTTGATTTCTTGAGGACTTGTGTGTTTCTCGGGCATTAAAATACTGCCCAGTCACGGACGCTTTCAATAGCTGGTACTTTGCATTGCAAAATTGTTTGTACCTTTTTGAACTTTTTTTTTTTTTTTTGTGTATACAGCTTTCCGTTTTTGTCCTTTGTCATGTCTTGTCTATTGCGGTGTGCCTTAAATATGTAAAGAAAATCAAAAAGAATAGTCTGTACATGTGTAAAAAATATGTTAATAACAAATGTACACTGTGCAAACATATTGAGTGCGTAAAAATATTAATATTCAAACATTATGGGCATTGTGAAGGTGTACTGCCTCAACTTATTGCTTACCTTTTATCATATAACTAATTGAAAGTGACGTACTTGCTTGGTTGTATAACATGTTCGATGTAGGCCTACCTACAAAAAATCAAACAAAATTGAAGATTTGGCGCGATCCTCTTAAAGACTATATAGGTGAGAAAGTGGAGCAAATAGCGTAAATTACAATAATAATAATGAGTAGTATAAGGATATAGCCTGAATGAGCTAAGATAAATTGAGTTAAATAGTAACAACCTATCAATTGTTAATGTTAAGATTAAGAAGTGTCCACAAAAAATATTATTCACTAAAAGAAATTTTTAATACTGGTAATATTCACTTTCCTATTATCGGACTTTCAGAAACATGGCTTAAAGACAAACTCATGAATATTTTAAAATGATGGTTTAATATGGAAGTCATGACCGTAGTGATAAAGGAGTGGGAGGGTCTTGTCTATTTGTTGATGATACCTTGAATTATATAGGAAGGCATGATCTTAGTCATATTAAACATCCTTTATACACTGAAACATTGTTTATTGCTGATTGAGCGTCCAAAAGCAAAAAAATGTGTGATAGGTATTGTTACAGACCACCTGATCAGGATGTTCGTGCATTTAATCAAGATTAAGAAAAATGTGTTATCATTCTCACTAAAGTGAAAACAAATTCATATACATTAGGGATTTAATATCAATTTGCTTAATGAAGATGTGCATGCTCCCACAAAATTTTATTGATCTAATGACATCTATTCATGTATCCGAGTATTAACAACAAGGCCTACTAGAATAACTTCAAAACTGCACTCTTATTGATAATTTTTAAAAAACTCGCATACTAAACAAAAGGCTGGTATATAGGATTGATATAGTGATCCTTTGCCTACTTTCTTTATAATGCACTTACTACCTATCAAAGAAAAATGGTGATACTAATATAGAAATCAGAACATGAGTGAAGAAAAAAAACGTGTTTTTAAAAGAGATTAAGTGTGTGGGATTGCGAATGGCAGTTGTGTATCTGAAGATATAGATGTATAATATGAAGTCATTTTAAACAAGTTTACTTACGTATGATGAATGCTTTCCAAAGAAGATTGAAAAGATCTGGTGCAAAACATAAGCTAATCTCCTTGGATAACCTCAGCACTATTGAAATGCATTCGAAGGAAAAAATTTGTTGTTAAAAACATCTTTAGATAAGCCTCAGAAATAATGTTAAAAAATATAAAATGTATCGAAACAAAATGAATACTGCACTTCGTTGGCAAGAAACCTAATTTTAGTTGCATCAGTTGATAAAGAAAAACATAATAGAAAAACTGGAAGATTTTAAATTCTCTTCTCAGATCCTCTAAAAAGCCATTCGAGCAAGTTTGTGAAAAATGAGAAATCACTTACTGAAATAAGGGAAATTGCAAATGAGTTTAACAGTTATTTGCCAAGATAGGTCCTACTCTAGCAGCTTCTATCAAACTAATGGTAATGGACTTCAATCATTTTGAGAAATTTCATTTTAGTGCTACATTGCTTTTTTAAAACCATACTGAAGAAGAAGGGGGGGGGGGGACAGTTCTCCAAATTATGAAAAATGGAAGTAAAAAAAGCCCAGGACACGACATATTAAGTCGGACATTGTAAAAGTAGTTGCGCATGAAATTGCATATCCCCTTATGATTTTAATCAATCGTATCTTAGTACGGCAAAAGTTCCTATGTAGAAGATAGGCCTAAAGTGGTTACCAATTTACACAAAAAGATAGCCCTGAAGGGTTTGGAAAACTATAGACCCGTTTCAGTACTAACGACTTTTTCAAAAGTCTTGGAACGCATTGTACATAACAGATTTATAGGTTCTTGAGTTAAATATAATATATTGTATAAAAAACAATATGGCTTTAGAAATAACATACCACTTATATGCTGTTGTGGATCTAGTTAAAAATATAAGTGATGCCTTGACAATGATACATACCCTTGGATTTTTATGGAATTGGCAAGGCATTGACACAAATTGAGCATAATTATTTTATTGGTAAAATTATATCATTATGGATTCCGTGGAACATCACATGCGTGGTTTTCGGATTACCTTTCAAATAGGAAACCGGATGTCAATATAAAATGGACTTGTCGTATAAAAATGTTATATGCGGTGTTGCCACAGGGTTCAATACTAGGACCATTGGCTTTCATTTTATACATGAATGATATTTGTTCTAATCAAAATTACTTTATTCATTCTCTTGCGATGATACTACCGTGTATTTGTCAGATAAAGAGGTTAATGTACTCTATAATACTATGAATGCCGAGTTACAAGAAAGTCGGTAATTGGTTCAAAGGTAACAAGTACACTCAAGCTTCTAAAACTATTCTTATGTTATTTGGGACTGTTCCAGACAAAAAAATGCCTGAACAGTCGTTCATATATTTAGATGGTTGTCAATGAGAGAGTCTCATAAGCAAAGTTTTTAGGCATAACTATAGATGAAAAAAACTTAAAATGGAAACTCATATTATATGGTGTAGGTATGTTCCAGAAAATTTGGGCGTCATGATAAGATTAAAACATTTTACCTAGAAAACTTCTCCTATATCAACTATATGGTTCTTTATATTACCATCTTGTCAATGGAATTTTGTATGGGGGCACTGCATGTAAGACATAATTCTGAAACTACTAAAGGATTCAGAAAGAGCTCTACGTATGTGGCAAATAGTTCTATTGTGTCATACCAAACCATTATTTGAAAAATATAAACCCTCCCAATATTTTTGAAATATATGATAAGATTAGGTATATTTATGTACAATATAAAAATGGTTTGCTTCCATCATCATTTGATTTATGCTTTTAAATGATCTAGAAAGTGTTCACAAGCTAACACAAGAACAAAAACTAATTTCAGATACGATATTCATAAAATTCACACTATTTTTACCACTGGGCAAAATTATGGAATAATCTGCCTAAATTAACTAAAGCGCCCCAGTTTGAATTCATTCAAAGCTGCTATTATTCATTCACTTATGATCTCCTACATCCTTCGTTCACCATTTTGATTGATCCGTATATCCGATAAAGAGATGCATTTTAGACTACAAAAAGTCATGATCGATTGATAAAAATTGTGTAGGCTACGCATTTAGTCCGTGTCGTGTCTGTTGTCTTGTCTCGTCTCGTGTTGTGTGTATTTGATAATGCTAAGGGAGGCAATGATTCTTCAGGCATCTGCCGTTTAAATTGCATCTTTCTCTTCCAATCTAATTTTTTAACTGAGTTTGTTTTGTTCATATTAATGTGTATTTGATTTGAAAAATTTGAACTGAAACTAAACTAACTATTTCTTGACACTTGGCTTGCGGCGACCACCATTACTAAAATATATATTCTGAAAAGGCATTTGACTCGGTCAAGGAAAAAAATTGAAGTGTTGGGAGAGGTGCGTCAAGTTTGCAAGCAATTTTTTCAAGCAGGGGAAGGGGCTTGCAACAAGGTCGCCTCATTACCGGAAAGCTCTGAATCTCCTGATGACAGGGAAGCAAGGGCAAACCTTGCAAATTCGCTTGTGGCATTCTAAGGGCACGGTGCTCTTTATTCAAAAACAAGTGCGCCAGAAGTGTGCAAAAATACCACTAATTGCATTACAATCGTGTTTGTTTTGGTCTTTGAACAGTCCTGTAAGTGACAATTTATATTGATTAAGCGCGCGTAAAATTTTAACAAATACAAAGTTCAATTGATTAATCAAACACTGCAAAATCAGTTTGGCTTGCTTGCATGAATAATTTCATTATAATCGAGTTCACTTTGGTGTTTGAACAGTTCCTGTAAGTGAAATTCATACAGATTTGCGCGGGAAAAACGCGCAGAAAGTTATTATAATCAAATACCAAATTCAATTGATAATCAAACACTGCAAAATAAGTTGGCTTGCTAGGACATGACTATTTCATTATTAGTCGAGTTCAATTTTAATCTGAACATTCCTGTTAAGTGAAAATTTACTGCACGGGCGCGCGAAGCGCGCTGAAAGGTTATATACTAATAAATCCAAATTCAATTGCTTAATCAAACACTGCAAAATCAGTGGACTGTTTGACATAGTTAATTTATATTATTTGCCAATTATCGTCCAGCCTTTTGGGGACACGTTACTTTCATTTTCATTACATTAACTTCGCAACCCTCTCTAAGGACGCGACCAAAGGGGTCGCGACCCCCGGGTTGGGAAACCTTGCAAATGGCCTTTAAAATATCGTCACATTTATTCTGCAATCAATATTCGATTTTCTCGGACGTTGGTTGATTCGCCGAACACCGGTATTTTAATATGAATCTGTGGACAGAGAAAAAAAAAACACCCCAAAAAAACGAGTACTGATTTCAAAGAAAAAAGAAGGTATCTCGGACTATTCCTAAACAAGGAATGATTGTTGACCACCAAATTAAAAAACTAATAAAATAAGTTTCCGATGATAAAAAATAGTAGAGTTTGAGATACAGTTACTTAAATATGCAAAATAGCGGAACACAATCAGGGTCCAGTTTTTTAACTTACCTGTATGAGCTCTCAATAATTATAGCCCCCACTTTCTATGGTTTTATTGAGCAATTCTTCCGTCTTTCAAAAAATTGCGCCTTGGATGCTTGAAGCTTTGAAGATGTCTTGGAAAATCCGATATGATGATCTGGCATTTTTTGACACTTCAAAGTCAATTGCTTCAGCGAAGAGATCTGTATCACTGGTAATTGCTTACTAATATAAAATATAACTAGTTCCCAACTTGTTACCAACTTCGATACAATTAATAAGCAAGTTAAAATGATCTTGTATGTTTTGATATTGTTCAGCATGTTCACTGTAAAAAGGACACTGTATATTCTATGACATTCAAAAAGGCCTTTTGAATTTATCGTTGCATGCCCTTTTGCAACATACCTTACAAAAGTATCTTTAAATGTGTTGAAACCTTTATTGTCGCCGCATTATAGAGATAATAAAATAAAAAATAATAAAATACAAAAAATAAAATTATAAACTAGAATTTCGCGGTTCTCGGCTTTCGCGCTCGCTATATTCAAAGAATATAAGCTGGGGCCGCCCCATGACCTTTGACCCTGGCACGTGACCTTTGATCTCATCAACATATGAGGGATCGCATGGTGCACCTATGACAAAAGTTGGTTCCAATTGAACTTCAAGTTTTCAATTTAGATCAATTTTACATTTTTAGCCCATTTTTCAACTTGACCTCACATGACCTTTGACCTTTCAACATGACCTTTGACCTCGTCAACATATGAGGGATCCCATTGTGCAACTATGACAGAAGTTTGGTTCCAATTGAAGTTAAACTTTTCAATTGAGGTCAATTTAAAAAAAACTTAACAATTTTTGACACACACATCC
Source organism: Ophioderma brevispina (assembly GCA_023653785.1). Lineage (NCBI taxonomy): Eukaryota > Metazoa > Echinodermata > Ophiuroidea > Amphilepidida > Ophiodermatidae > Ophioderma > Ophioderma brevispina. The sequence continues at coordinate 113,500 of JAMKCH010063439.1, forward strand.
ATACAAACACACACACACACATACACACACCCATACACACGCACAACGGATTGCTAAGTGGTCCTGCCAGCTATAGCTGGCGGCCCACAAAAATCGATACAAAATGATCAAATACGTGCGGTAACAAAAACACGCACTACTCATTAAATCTGAGAAAATATATTTATAAACGTTTCATAAACGTTTCATCACCAAACACGCTGCTTTTATTGGTGCAGCAGCGTAGCTTTTAAAAGACAGCTGAGTTTCGTAATTTCTAAAATCAAGTCTTTCAGATGAACAAACAATCCATGGAAAAATACAAATGTTGTCTTCACGGTTACTTCATCAACTCTTCATGACCTTATGCTTGTTGCTTGTATTAGTTAAAGAGACACAATTTTGTCTCATAAAAGATAAAATTGTGTCTCTTCAACAAAACAAGAGAGTAAAAATTTCTGTATTCAATTACATAATAAAAGTGAAATGAACTTAAATAAAAACAATCTACTTCCATGTAACATATTTTCTTCCAATATTTAATAAGAATTCGGTATTATCATTTAATATAATTTTTATCAACCTTTTAACAGGCAATGTCTGGGAATACTGAGGGACGACCTGAGCAGATATTTGCGAAACTCGCCAATCTAGAGGTAAATATCAAAGTAACCACAGCAACAATTTACCCCCCCAAAAAATGACAATCTATTGATATCAGAAATAAAAATAGTTTAAAACGATACTAATTTTATTGGTGATCGACGTTTGCATTATACTTTAAGTTACTAGTGTATGGAAAAAGCTTGACAAATTGAAAAAAATGAAACTATCCATGTGTATTACCAAATATGTGTCCAGGGCAGGAACAAATGAAGAAACACAGAGGCCATGATTCATGATTAATTCATGGCTCTCGGCGGACTATATCTGCTTTCACACCGGGGTTATAAGTTCGCCCCGATTGATGTTACCAAAATACCAATTCATCCTGGTACCAATTCATCCAAGCCCCTAACATATGAATACAGTCATATGAGTCCATCAAATCACCTTACTTTATATAGCAATTATAAATTGACATAAACTAATGTCAAAAGACAAAAGAGTGGACAATAGACTGGAATCATTCTGGCATCGGTGTCTTCCAACGATGCCCACTACCTTGCATCCTATTTTTGACCATCTTCAGTTTATGTCTAGATCTCCTTGATAAATACAGCCATCTCGGATATTGTATGAGCAATTCAACGATCAGATCATCTGCTAAAGCCTATGACCTCACCCTTATTGCAAGGAGTCCAGAAAACTGCCAAAGCTGATCAACATATATAGTTAACGATTTTCTTAGATGGACAAGTACTATGAAACCCGAATCAATCAAAGGCCGGTCAAAGTATAGTCAGTTGCCTCCAATTAGATCCATACATTTACATATATGGAGCCAAATTAGAGGCATCTGATTGTACCGAAAAGTCATCTTAAATCTAAACTTGAGCAAACAAATTTGCCAATTCTTGATTTAAAAAAATATTTGTTTCGCCTTATCCTGTATTTTGCTCAAAACGCGCTTGCACGTAAGAGTAAACATCACAAGGGCTTGAAGTCCCTAGTGCTTTCAGCAGATTTGGAAACCAAACATAAATGTCTTTGTCAAAGATTGAAATAATTTTTATGTGTTCGATTTCTTTTTCATTTTTTCAGGGCCGCGTAGTCGTCGTCAAAAATTTGTCGGTATCAAAAGTTGACCTGTCAAAAAATGTACTGAAGGAACTAAGAGACGTATGTATAGCACTTAGATTGAGGATATTTTGTAAATGCTTGATTCTCTGAAACGCTATAACACACACTCTACGAAAAAAAGGTTCTTAAAGGTTCTAAAGTTGTCCTCAAAGAACCACAAAAGGTCTCTTAAACATGATATAGAACTATTATTGGTTCTTTGAAGAACTGTTTTTTTTTGTTCTTCCAAATTTATGGAACCCCACAAAATCATGGGGTTTGATAGAAAGGACTAAATGGTTCCAGGTTGAACCTTTTTTGCTTAGAGTGCAGTAGAAATAGTTTTCTCAGTAAAAAGTTGATTAAAAAAATCGTAATCAAAGTTGAGTAAAGATAAACCTGAGTATAATTTACTAAATACGAGCGTATATCCCATAAATCCCTAAATGCCCTTTTTTGCCAATTTTCAAAAATCACGAGGAATACCCCTGCCTTGTGTTTACGGGAAAGTGCTTGTAGATTTAACAACACAAATACCTCTCCCTTTTTTGCGGTGTTCGTCAGGTAGTCATTTTTTCTAGGGACGTATTGGATAAAGTACCATCATTTACTCAACAAAATATATCCCCTTTTACTCATTTAGTAATTGTTTTATTTTAGCGTAGTTAATTTGTAATTATTGATATCATACTGTGGTTATCTCTTTCTCACAGATGCGAGCAGTCGAACATGCAAACATTACGCGTTTCATAGGCGCATGCGTGGACCCAGCAAACGTGTGCGTTGTGATTGAGTACTGTCCGAAGGGGAGTTTACAGGTTGGACTTATTATATTTCTAGAATGGAGTCACTTGTTTTATATTGTCAGATTAGGAAATACTTCTTTTCTAATCTTCTCGTAAGATCTCGCACACATGTGTCTTTGTTCTCATTGTTGTTTCCCGTGTTGTTTGTATTGTATATTCTTCATTAGCCTCAGTTACATTGCCGTTTATCAGCAGGGGCTGGTGGCCTAGTGGTTAGGGCGTCCGTCTAGAGATCGGAAGGTCGTGAGTTCGATTCCCGCGTCGGCACATCCTTCCAAGTTTTTCATGTTGGGTTGTATCGACTCGGTATTTGTTAAAATGTTGTAAAATGTCTAATTGTAACACATTGGGTTGCTAAACTGTTTCATCTGTCCTAAATTTGCTAAAACAATACCTGATTTACTTTCGACAACCTTCGTATAAATGACACACCCAAGTGATTGTTTTAAAAGGGTCACACGTAACTGAAGATACACATTTGATTTATATTTTACATTTTATTCATTATAATAAGTAAACGAAGACCACCTTCTTATTAAACTATTCTGACCTATTACATTCACGCTGTTGATATTTTTGCATCATTGTAGGTTAATTAAACATTGGTACCCTCAGGATAGAAATGTGACATTGGTGTTTACCGTAGTTTCAAATTATAGGTGTAGCTACTCGTACCATCGTCTATTTTTGCCTATTTACAAGTAATCAACAGTTCACGCTTTGAAAGGTAACCTCTCTAACTAAAGGTTTCAAAATGTAACCACCCAGTTGTCGAAAATTGAAACATGGGGAAGAAAAAAAAAAATTTCTTTATTAACAAATATCAAAAGCACTTTTACTTCATTAATGAGTACCGACCTATATTTTAAATATTTCGGAAAATATGTATTCGATTATTTGATTCTAATAACTTTGAATCACCAAAGTAAAGAAAATGCTATCATTGACATTTACTCTCCAATTTGAACATCAATCAAAGTGATATGATCAATATGATCTTGTATGATTGACTGATTGATTTGTTTTATTGTTCAAAACAAGGACGTTCTTCAAAATGAATCCTTCAAGTTAGACGCTTCCTTTAAGCACTCACTAATGATGGACATGGCTAAGGTAATTTGTAACATGTTTAAAAAATAATATTCTAAAATTATATAGACCGTATTCAATATGACATCAGCCACCAGACATGTTGGTGGACAAGATGCATACATTCCAGGACTACAATACATTAAGCTGATCCATGTTTAGCGATTGCATAGAGATCATTGATAGGTGAATGTATTGTAGTACTGGAATGCGTATATCTTGTCCACCAACATGGCTGGCTATTGAATACGGTCTATTGAAAGAAAGGGATAAATCAAGTACATAGCTAAGCCATTTTCTGATTTATGCGAAATTCTTCTTTACAATTGACATCGATATTCCTAAATATATTTATGTCAGTCGTCTCATTATAGTCAGGAAAGTAATTATAGCATGCAAAGATAATAATGTGACAACCCAGGTAGGAGTATAAGAGAAGGGAGACCCTTCAAAACTGAAGGTAGTTACAACTACAAGAATAATATATTTACATCGATCAAATTTAAGAAAGTGAAGACATATTTATCACATAATAAAATAATATTAATAATACTTAATATTGATTCTTTTTGTCCACCAAACAATTAGCAACTTCGCACGTGATAGGAAAATGAACTTCTTAAAGGTGCAACGAGAGATTTTCAGGCACCGCAAATATTGTGTCATAATAGTAATTTCATATAGATTAGACACTCAATAGATTTCTTACATTGTACCGGGACATTGTATTATGCTACAGATATGTCTTAAAAGAGATAAAAAAGGGTGATTTTGATTTGCTTATAATTCAATGTAAAACATAGGCTGAATTTCGTATTTGCTCCTATACGAAATTAGAAATTTCACAATTTTTGTACCAAAGAAACATTTCTCAGTTACCCTTTCAGATGTGGATTATTTGGATGGAAAGCTTTACATCAGGGCAAAAATCAGAATTTTCGATTTTTTAGGGACACCTGCTATGTGAAATCTCTCGTTGCACCTTTAACGGATCACTTGATTCTTGAAGAAGAAAATCAAAAAACCATTTTGTTGGTGTTTCTAATTCTATGAATTCTTCTAAACTTTTAGGGTCTTTCCTATCTCCATGGTAGTGTGTTGGGTCTTCATGGTCGTTTAAGTTCATCTAACTGTACTATTGATAGTCGTTTTGTGCTGAAGCTCACCGACTTTGGACTTCATGAATTTGGCAAATCAGCGAAAGAAAAGGAGAATCAGACACTAAATAAAGATAGTAATAACATTTACATTATTTCATTTTAGTCAGATATCTGTGTGTAATAATATACAGAGTGGGTCAAAATATACACTCTTAAATTATATGTTGTATCGTAATGTGCCAACGTATGTGGTATCTTTTGATCTATCTATCTATCGCAGCTGCTAAAGTGGAACTCAAAGGATACCAAAAACATTTTAAGTCGTTTAAAATATAAAACAGACAGTTAATGGCATCCCGCAGGGGTCAGTTACATAGCCGGGCTCAGGCTCGGGAGTTCCAGTAACCTGACCCATCTGACACACTTTTTACTGACACACTTATGCATTCGGAATCCTTAACGAAATGAACCTGTGCTTTATTCCATGAAGGGTTTCCGAATTCATGAAGTGTGTGTCAGAAAAAGAATGTGTCAGAGGGTGCAGTTTATGGAAACTCCCCTCGGGCTCTGTGTCTCATGTGTGATTGAAACAGCACTGGGAATCTCGGACTGTCTTGTCCTTTGAATATACACTTCGCGAATTATCCTTTGATTCTCGTACAATTTGTGTTGAGGAGCAACGTCTGTGTCCATCACCGATGTCTGAATGGTCCATTTTGTTGGCACTGAAAAAAAGTAAAAAGAGACAACTATTAATTTATGCTAGCAAGATAGACATGCACATAAATGTTCTGGCGAAAGAAGGAAGGCCAAATGAGACAATCGTTTCCAATCAGCTCAATCCACACTGTGAGTTTCTGCCGAGCGCCATTCTTTTCAAAAAGGAAAGTCAAGGGGCTTTTGACAACCATGGTGCATTACTGCCTGGCGCTGTGTGCACAACACGTGCGCACAGAATGAAGCGTCACAGATTGCCTGAGACATTTATCCGGAAAACTTAAAATCAATCCGTAGAGTTGCTCCAAAAATCTGCGGATCTGACACCTTTAGCTGTTTTGTATTTTTTGAAATTTTAAATTGTTTTTCTTGTTCGGAGTATCTTAAAGAGTGTACTCAACTCCCAGCAAATCTGGAAGGCCTTCAGGAAACGATAATTTGCGAAGTGGATATTCTCAGACAAGATGATTTGCGTTGCTGTTTCACACATCCAAAGGCAGAAGAAAACAGAAAAAGCTGATCCGGACATGCGGGCCAGTACAGAGGTCCAAGTCAATAGAAATATTGCTGTGATAACTCAAGGAATGCATTCAAGTTCTGTCAGAGTGTTAGATAAAAGTGCTTTAAAATAGCCGTGGAATAGGTGGGAACTACAGGGGTAGACGTTTCATATAGAAGTCCCATTGATGCAAATGAGGTATGCCATTATTCGTCAAGCACTACTGCACAACTTCATCAGCACATGACGGAAGAATTGTAATACTCATTGGCATCAATGGGACTTCTATATGAAACCGTCTTTTACCATTACAGGAGGATAGCGGTGCAATTGCACTGGCCACTTTCGTTCTGTTTAGCTATTTTGTAACTTTTTGTTAAATATCCTTTCCTAAATATATCAAGATTTTTTCTCCAGCTAATCAAGGTACACTTCACGGTTCATAATCGACATCATAATATTTGGAAGGGAGCAAAACATGATCGATGAGTCCCACGACCATTTAGCTAGTCCTGGAAGACTAACCTCGTCCTTCCCCTCTCTAAAGAAACCGAAGTCGTGGAAAGTAAGTCCGCCTTCCTTCTTCAAGTACAAATTTTAATTTGTTCATGATTAAACGTAATTAAACTTACGTTTATATGACTTCATCGATATTTAGGTTCGTTCCTTGATGAGCACGATGAAAGACGGTGGTCAATGAAATGATTACTGTTCAATCATTTGATTTTAAGTTCTTTTTCGTACTATTATCAAATCAAATATTACTTATTCGACTCGGTTTGAGGCGATACGATACGGATTATATTTAGTCTCGGATTCTGCATAAGGCTTGGGGGAACGATTAAATTATGCCCTTTCTATTGAATTTAATCTTTTGTATTCTAAACACAAAAAGCAAACTCTTTTCATTGATTTTAGATTTTGAAAATAGCAATTTCAATCCTCGAGAAAGCAGCAACTTTGCTTAGTGGACGCCATTATCGAAACTGTTAAAAAGGTGTATTGGCGCATGCGTAGTTGTTTACTGGCCTGATAAGCATACGCATGCGGAATGTATCATTGAATGAAAAACCACTTGATGGTATAACAATTTGTGTCAATATCTTGCATTTGGAGGACACATCGTATCCCCTGAATATTATATAAAAACAGTAATAATTCTTAACGTTGTATCTACAGAATTGTTATGGCACGCACCGGAACTCTTGCGGAACACACTTCTGGACCCATCAAAAGAAACCGATATATACAGTGCTGGGATAGTTATGTACGAAATTATCACAAGAAACGAACCCTTTGAATCCGAGAGACTTGATATTGGTACAGATGGTGAGTTATATGGCTTACTGTATTTTGCGAAACGAAACGAAACGGAACTCCCATTGGATTACACGCTTTATTCCGTCATGCATGCATACCATGTATAACGGAATAAAGCGTGTAATCCGATGGGAGTTGTGTTTCGTTTCGTTTCGCAAAATACAGTAAGCCAGTTATATTTTCTCTATGACTAACAGTAAAGTAAGCGAAGAATAAAATATTTTCTCTGATGACTAACAGTAAAGTAAGTAATGCTTTAGAATGAGAAGCATTTTATGTGCAACTTCATCCTTTTAAAATACCGCCACAATTAAACCATTTGATGATTAATTTGTTATGGTATGTTGTTATCCTTTTTCTCCTTTTTAGCCATCTTGGACAAATTAAAGTCAGGTGGAGAAGTTCCATTCCGACCTCGTGTCCAGTCAGACGAAAGTGATAAGGAATTACTCTCGTTAATGCAACAAAGCTGGTCAGAGAAACCCGATGATCGTCCTAGTGCAAAAGCGCTACTGGCTAGCTTACGCAGACTTAGCAAGTAAGTGTGCGTGCATACTGAGAACGGGGATGTTCAAATTTAATTTATTAATCTGCCTTATTGGGCTTCAGCTCAGGATAAGTTAATGACGAGGACGTTAATGTCGTGTGTTTTCGCTTTTTCTTGTAGAGGATCAAACAGCGAAAATATTCTAGATAATTTGTTAAGAAGAATGGAGCAATACGCAACTAACTTAGAAACGCTGGTGGAGGAAAGAACAGCAGCTTTTTTAGAAGAGAAAAAACGATCAGAAACACTTTTATACGAAGTACTGCCCAAGTGAGTTGAAATATCATTTTTTTTGTGTATCGTTATCTTGATATAGCCTTAAAGCGACACTGGCACATTTTCACAAAATATTAAATGTCTTCAATTTGCTCGCAAATGATAGTCTTGACCATTAGAAGAATACAGATATAGTTTACACATAAAAGTAACATAACCAAAAACATGTAGAGGCATTAGTAAAAGGCTAAAGACATCCATGTAATTTGTAGGCTGACTTTTAAGTTGGTCGTTACTTCATTCAAATCAAGAAATGTGCTTATTAAATGAAAACCATTGACTCGTACGCATTGTCAGACCAGTCAAACAGCGAAGTTCAAATAAAATGCCGACACTCTATTGTCTGTTTTGGGTCCTTTCAAATTAAACAAAGCGGTCACACGTTATTCCACTCGCTATCACTAGATCAATATTGGACGATCAGCAACGTAAGTGCATTGTAGAAATCGTAAAACCAGAATGGGCAGAGTCTGTCGGTTAAACGTTTCGGGTCCTAGGCGATATTCTTGGCTACAGGTAAAAAAATGCGCCTTACCCATGATACTTAGCGGCTATTAGCATGCTCACATAATCAATGCATCTCAAAGCACAGGAACCACCTACTTAGCCTAGCCTATAACAAAAAACACCCCAATACACACACGACATCAATATTGTAATTGAAAATGCGCACAAAAGCCAACATGTCAACATCCTTAAATCTACACTGCACAAGAAAGGGCTGGTTATAACATCCGTGAATGTTATAATGCGCACAAAAGCCAACATGTCAACATCCTTAAATCTACAATGCACAAGAAAGGGCTGGTTATAACATCCGTGAATGACGCACTAAACAGAAAAGCAAGCAATGGAAGTATAAGACCTTGCTTCTAGAAAAGGAAATAAATGTAGGAGCTGGGAAGAGAATGTAGCAGCAGGGACAATAATGCAACAAAGGTCACACCACTGGCAATGTCATGTGATGTTATTAAAATAAGCAAACCTTTAAACTGGAAAAGCGAGTAACTAATTTACCTAGTTTTAATATTGATACCATGCAATTCAACTTTGGATCCAATGATTTTCCAATGTTCTACGGAGATTAGTTTGGAAACACAAGGTCTATCAATAGCAATGGCTATCTGAACGAATTAATTAATACTAATAAATTAAAGATAAGCTTTATGTCTCGGAAATGCTGTATTGCTTGTCTATCTATGTCTTTTTTATTCCTTGAATATGAGTTGGGATGATCATTCTTATCACCAATATTTAACTTATAAAACAAACAAACGTGAATGATTAACCCTCCACTTACCAAGGAGGTGGAGCTAACCATCCCATACTAAACTTTCCTCCAGTGCGCTAAAACGTTAAAAGCTTTCGCAAAAAGCTTCCGGGTAATATTGTTTTCACATCCTGTCCAAACATTTTAGGGAAACAAATACGAAGGTAGCACCTTCACTGGGGTTAGAGTAGGCCGTCAAAATCGATGGGGTGGTTGTCAGCCAAAAAATTAGTGTGGTACTTTTTTGAAAATATTCTGCATAGTATGACTCTAAAACTCTAAACCGTGTTATAAAAAGGCTTTGTAAGACGAGGATTAAAGTGTATTGATAGAAAACATAATACTAAATATTTGGACGTTTCTTTAAACCTTGAAAATAAGAATGCATAAAAACACTATTTATTTTAAAATTACATTACGCCAAAAAATATGCAAAATATCGTTTTTGAAACAAACCGAATTGTTCGTATACCTCTTCTTTTCGAAGATATGTAGCAGATCAGTTGAAACGCGGAAATGCCGTAGATCCTGAATCTTTTGAGAGTGTAACAATATTCTTCAGCGATATCGTCGGATTTACATCCCTTTCAGCTGCTAGCACGCCTATGCAGGTTTGGCATTAATTTCTTAACTTACCTTCTAAAGCACATTATATGTATAACATAAAAAATAAAGTGTAGTACATTAAGTAACAACGAACTCCAAAATCCACGAACAAGAACTCTCGATAACGCATACATTTTATATTTACAGGTGGTGGCTTTACTCAATGATTTATATACGTGTTTCGATAGCATTATTGGTAATTTCGACGTGTACAAGGTAAAGTATGATTAAAAGTACTCAATTGCTTGTTTTCAAAGCTTGAAATATCCCCTTTCTGTGAAATCAAGCATTTTATTCAAAAAATTTGTCCTTTATGTTGAAATAATTTTAGGTTGAAACAATTGGTGACGCATACATGGTGGCGTCAGGATTACCCATACCAAATGGTTTATTACATGCAAGAGAAATTGCTAACATGTCGTTGGCGCTACTCAAAGCTGTTGATTCGTTTCAAATCAGACATGTACCAGACAAGAAGTTACAGCTAAGAGCAGGCGTTCATTCAGGTAAATGGCTTTAAACATTTTAGCAAAGCTAACCACGAACAAAAAGATCATAGTAATTGTAAACTTATGTTTGAAATGTATGTTAGAATTTCATTTTGGTCATTAGTTGATAACTGTAGGTGTCAACCCTTTTCTTAAAGATTTAATTTATATTTGCATCAATTTGAATGTCTTGTATTGCCTTAGAATACACCTTAGATAATTGACTGAAAAAATAGCTTTTATATATCCTATCGATCTAAGTTACAGCTGCAAGTGTTTCTAATCTTTTGGAATTAATATAAATTAAAACCGCAATCACCCCCCCCCCCCAAAAAATAGAATGTCCGATGTCCATTATTTCTCTCAATTGCTGGTATTGCATTATATCAACAAATAATACAGGTGAGTAAACAAACTTGACCCTATTATGTCGGTCATTTGAACTTTATATGTGGTATCATCTGAATGCTTAGTTCGTTATCTTTAATTTGCTGCAAAGACCATTCACATCGATTAGGTATACACCGAGCTACAGTCGTTTGAATCAAGTACTCAGTTTTGCGCTCTGTTCACGGATTCACATCAAAATGAACGATGTTCAGCGAAGGAAATCTGTGTCCAGAAGAAAATCGGGCTATTTATGTACTGCAAAATAAATGTGATCCTATTTAATCCCACAAAATTTACCATCGATGCCCTCTTAACGTGTCTACGTCCTCATCACTCATAACAATCATTTGAAAAATAAAGTAACTTGATACATGTATCAGTAAGTTTCTGGAGGAATTGAATGAATCATACCATATGAAGGAACAGACATCGGTAACAACCTTTTATGGTTTAAAGTATTGTCTATATTTGAAGACCAAAATATGCCACATCTTGAAAAAAGTGTTACAAATTAAACTTACAATTATCACTGGCTTAACATCCTTAACATAGCACTTTATTTGACATAAACATAGACATACCCTTATCATCAATTTTGGGAGTCATTTTCTTAGTTGGTCGCCATGAATTCAAATTGGAATCCGTGGATAGGGCCCGAACAGCGGACTACTTGATTCAGAAGACGGTAGCTCGGCATTAAGACACACGGTAGTGTGTCACCAAGTTTTAAAAATAACAACCCTAAAAACAAGAAAAACAGCAAAAAAAGCATCAGAACGCCCATGATACAAGCGACACACACCGTGAGTATATTAACAGAAACAAACTTCCCTTTGTTTGATGCGTGTTTGACGAGTAAAACCACTAGGTGGGGTATCGTTAGCAATCGCTAAACTACTCGTAATACAAAAGTAAAGCATGTATATCAACCCTCAATAGTATATGTGACACATTTCATGAGTAAGATATGAATTAAAAAAAACGGAAACGACGAGTTAGAAATGTTTTCAAACGGCCATTTGTAACGATAATTAGTGGCAAATAGGAAACTTAAAAAACGGTCTCACAGACCTACAGCCTTTATTACGAAATGAATATTGGCAAAATTTAGTACATGATTTCTATTTCTAAAATTGTAAATAATAAACTTCATACAAAGAAAATGATGTTTAACGGGATTCTTTTGTTCAACATCACTACTGAACCACCACTTACTACCATATACAACACTCGCGTCCTATGCTATAAGCTTCCTTCGTGGCGCAGCGGTATAAGCGATAGACACTATTGATTTTACTTTTGGATAGTCGGTTGTTGTCAGTTCGAGTCCGGTGGCGGCCCACCACTTTCATGACTTTCGGCATATTAAATTTATGCTAGTATTCAGTTCTGGTGGTCATTCTTTTTAATTTTGGTTATGTAGGCTAACGGTCACCCTGACCATTGAAGCGGAATGGAAGTATAATCAATCTAACATGTACAACATGTACAATGAGCTTTTCAAGTCGGGTTCTTTTTACCCGCTTTTCTATAGGAGTTTTTTACAGCTTAATGGTTTCCGAGTGATGCTGAGGGGCATCTATAAAAATTTATAAGCCTTATCGTATAAATTAACCTGTGGTTTCCTTAATGGCCAATAGAATTGATACGTGTCCTCTGATAGATAATACGTAAAATACAGTTTATTATCGACAAAAGGAACTAAATACATTGCTAAAATTGCAAAATCCTTACCAATCTTGAATCCTCAGTAACTGAAGGAGATAACAATGCCAAGAAACACTAACGTTTTATTTTTCAAGTAAATAATTATATAAAACATTACCTGCATATACCGAGAAAAAAAAACCTTTATAGTCAGGAGGAATGTGGCACAGGGTGGAAATGGGAGTTAACAGACGTTTTCCATATTGATTGATTTTTGTCAAAGATGACCTAAGCTAATAATTCTGGAGGGTGTGCAAAGTTTTCGGGCAGTGCCATTTTCTAGAAATCCCCTGGCCGCTATCACTCTCAAATTCATTTCAAATGGCCATAATTGTATGCACTAAATCCAGGTTTTTAAGCACGAGGAATCTTTGACCGGTTTATTGAGTGAATTGATCACAACATACCATCAATCCAATATGGCCCCCTAAACCCCAATATGCCCTGAAAACATTCACGTGACCTAACATCATCACGTATTTGTGATGAGGCATAATTCTGCGCTCTCTTAAACCCAGCTATGATACATCATATCTGACTTTCGAATTTCAAGTGTGTTAACAGGCTTACCATAAATGAAGCCAATATGGCTGCCTTTTAAGATCTTTAAAAACTACGAATTGTCATATCGGGCCGTCATTTTGAATTTTAAGTTGTTGTCCAAAAAAATTATACCAGATACGAGTTATTAATGCACAAAGACCATAATCTCATCCTTATTTTAAACTTATCATTTTGGAGTTTTACTAATAAATACGATCTAATCGTAAATTTATTAGTTTTGATAGGAAAAATGCAGCCACATTGGCCCCCATCTTAACATTTTTGCATGTTAAGGAACCAAGAAATTCCAGCTAAGAATGTCAAATGCAAATGACTTATCCCCCACCCCCCCCTACCTTAATTTAACACCTTTAAATATAATTAGTTGATGTAACTACTATATACACATATGGAATGTAGTTTTTACGATTTTTTAAAGGCCGTCCGGATTGCGCTGCCATCTTGAATTTGCAATTGTCCATTCAGATAAATGCCAAATACGGTTTCCTATTGAAACTACATGTAACTCATAAGTGTAAAGATAAGCATGCATCTATGACACTGAATTAAGCCGCATAAACTGCATAATGTGGTCAGAACACTTGACGTGTCGGATGCGTTGAATGCATTCTAGAGGTGTGAAAGTGACACTTGCAGAGTGTGATATTGTAAGCATATTTTTGAACACCGTGCAGAACATATTTTAGGTGTTCCGCATGTATTCAAGTAGCGTAAATAGGTATCATGGAGGGTGTTTAAGATCCTTTTAATGATTCCGATAGCATATATTTGACGTTTTGAGGCAGCCATATTGGATTTTAGTGGCAATGTAATGATAAAATTCCCATTACCACACTTTCTCGTGCTTAAAACACGGATTACCGGAGAAATATTTGGTCTCTATCTGAAATCTTAAGAGGGATTATTAGTGATTTTGGGACTGGGTGGCAGCCATATTGGATTTTTAAAAATGGCACTGTACAATTTTTGCACACCCTCCAAAAATTAAATGGCTAGGTCCTAATGAACTAACATCTATCAAGGGAAAGTCGGTACTCCATTTCCATCCTTCAGGCTGTTTGCCTAAACTTCTACCTTGAACTATTAAAAAATGTAGCCCATTGTTTCAATACTCCTAAACAACGTTGCTTTACTTAATAGTTAAATAACCCATCACGTTTCAGGTCGACAGCGATACAACATTCAACGTATGTAATAATCACACACACTCAACGGTGTATAAACTGTTCGTAGAAACAGGATTTTCTTGCAAATTGACCAACTGCTACTTGCACAGCTATTTAATGTTCACAAAAATAAAGGAAATCTACCAAAAAGACGTTGACAACGTAAAAAGCCACCCAGTTTTAAAAGAGTACGAGCCATATAAAGTTAATAAATGTAAAGATAGGACAAAGTATACTCAAGTGCGTAAGCCCCATTGGCAAACTTGGTCCCATTTCTTCTACAATGCAAAAGAAAATGCACCTTTCCCACTATCAACTTCCATACAACCTAAATATAATTTTATATATTTCACGCTAGAGGCGCTGATGTAATAATACCGAGTTCAACACAATTCCTCTTCTTGTGAGGCCTTTGGTCTTTAATACTCTTCTTCCTACCAGGGTATCTCAGGGAAAGACTGGTACAAAAAGTACCCAGAAACATACGTGACTTGAACTCTATCACATAACTCATAACCAACATACCTTCAAGAACAGTCGACTGCAGATCCGTCGGAACACATTTTCAATGGGAAAAGAATTGCGCCGCGTGGGTGATATTACAACAGATTGGGCTCTTTTCCGTATCTACACTCGACCGGTCTCTGAATCATTGAATTAAGACCAATCTCCAACAATAAGAAATCAAGCAAGAAAACAAACGAAACTAATCAATATCAAGTATATAAATCAGAACAAGACCGCCTTTACACAAGAAACAGGAATACTAATTCCAAACTCAACTGCCAATATAACCTTAAACAAAAACAAGTGTAGGTGTTATTATTTAAATCAACAATTTGGTCTAATGATGATGGTTCCATTAATGAAATATCACGGGCGTTCTCAACAAAGGAATTCGGAAACGAAGAAATGGGACCAAGTTTGCCAATGGGGCTTACGCACTTGAGTATACTTGGTCCTATCTTTACATTTAATCGATTTATGGTAGCAGCTTGCGAATAACATAAATCCAGTTATATCGACACAGTGCCCGGTCCCCCTTTTGGCGCTAGTCTTGGTTGGCCAATCACCGCGCACTCTGTCCGTGACGTAGTTTTCTTTGTGGCCGTTTAAGCTGCTTTTGTTCCGCGTTTCTTTTTTCCGGCACTTGGCTTTTCTCACCAGTTCACGCGGTCATGTTATTTTAATTCTCTGATCCAGTGCGTCCGTATTTCACCACAGGAAATTTGGCTATCTGAAACTGTTTTGCTAATCGTCGTCTATTTCAAGACTGGTAGATTGAGTTATTATTCAATATGGGACGTAAGCGTGGTACAAAGAGAAAACCGACCGAATACAGATCTCAAACCAGTAAATGTTCAGCCAAGTCAAGCAATCAAAATGACACTCCGTCAAGACAAACGCGTTCCCAGGCTAAGTCGATTAGTGCATTGACCTCAAATTCGTCGGCTTCGACGTCAGGGAGTTCTAGTTCACAATCGGTAAACAGGACTGCATCTTCCCGTTCTATTGCTGTAAGTAGTGCGAGTATGTCAAATGTGGGTGAACATTCGGGAACTGGTAGTACGGCGCACTCTCAGATTTCAGTGCCTGCGTCATTACATGGGGTGCAAAATTCAACAACTCGCCAAATTCAAGTTGCGTCATCAAGTCACAGTGCCGATAGTGTTCAATCAACGTCCCAATCTTCAGCCCCTGCAGTAGCCGAGATTCCTACTTCAGTGAGTTTTGGATCTAATTTTCCGAACTTGCCGCCTGCTACTTCGGACAGAAATATCGTGTCCTTGTTGTCTCAACATGTACAAGGGCCAGTGCCGGTACTCTCAAACTCAGTGTCGTTGGATTCGGGAGCTATTCAAAGGAATGTTCAGACAGTTAGCTCAGGAGTTAGCTCAGGAGATCGTGCTATTTCGGCGTCATTTTCTATACCTGTGGTGAACACTGTCGCATCTAATGTGCTTGCAAGTCAACAGCAAACGTCCATACCAAATTCGGGAGTGCAGTCAAGTTTGCAGTCAAGTGTGCCCTTACCAGGACTTGGTGGCGAGCCTTTTTCTACTTTAAATTTGTGTAATAACCCCCTTTCTGTTGTGAATTCATTCTCAGGTGCGTCGCCAGTTAACTCAATTGTAAATCCCTTAGGTGCTTGTTTACCTCAAAAAATCAGGGAGAAAATAATTAAAGGGGAATTTGTTGATTTTGGCACAATTTTGGATTATGAAGATTCATCCACTAGTGATTCAATTAATGACCCCTCTCTCTCTCTCTCTGTAAATGATGCCGGGCAGGTGGTTTGGCTTCCCAATAAGGCGAAGCGAAAGATCGTATCAATTCATGCATGGACATCGGCATTTTTCATTTTTGCAGCTGTCTATTTGTCAGCCCACCCCAATCGCACGCAAGAGCTGCTAAAATATGGTCACATCATCCGCACGGCAGCTTCCAGATTTAGAGGTTGGGGTTGGCGCGATTACGATCTGCAGTTTCGCATGCGTCAGCATGCGCATCCGTCAAATTCTTCGGATGTAATAGATAATGAACTATGGTCCCTGTTTTTGACAGTTCCCTTTTCAGTACCTAATACGCAAAGTGCAAGAGGTGGTCATAAGATGCGGGGATCGTATGGGTCCTTTCGCGGTAAAAAACGCGCCGCGCATAGTGCACCAACTGCCTTCGCGACACAGAGAGAACAAGTGTGCTTCGCATTCAATGGCACAGGTTGCAATTACAATGGCTGCAGATACGCGCATAAGTGCAGCAAGTGT